>CANYBF010991710.1:0-13524 GCA_948192965.1 Dalechampia spathulata | reverse complement strand
GAAGATACGGCGAGAGCATTCTTCAAACATGTAATGAAATACTGGGGAGTTCCGAAGAGCATTGTGAGTGACCGAGATGGGCTATTTGTGAGCACATTCTGGGCAGAACTATTCCGACTGCTAGGGTTGAGATTAGACATGTCGGCTGGTTTTCATCCATAAATAGATGGACAAACAGAGCGATTCAATAGTATGCTGGAGGAATACTTACGACATTTTGTCAACTCCAGCCACTCAAATTGGGCATCTCTTCTAGATGTTGCCCAATTTTGCTTCAACTTCCAGAAATGCTCTATATCTAATCGAACTCCTTTTGAGATTGTTTCAGGTCAGCAACCACTAGCTCCACACTCTGTTGATGTCATCTATACAGGCAAGAATCCAAAAGCCTTTAACTTCATAAAAGAGTGGAGACAGAATGAAGAGACCGCACGAGCACATTTAGAAAGAGCATCATAGAGGATGAAGAAACATGTAGATGCCAAACGATGACTGGTACAATTTGAAGTAGGAGATCAGGTGCTGGTATGATTGCGACCAGAGCAAATTAGACCGAAGAACAAGGATCGACGGCTGATACCAAAATATGAAGGACCGGTACCCATTCTAGCTAAAGTGGGGGCATCAGCTTACAAAGTACAGTTGCCAGAGTGGATGAAGGTGCACCCTGTTTTCCATGTGAGTTTATTACGGCCGTACCATACCAATAAAGAAGACGAGACTTGTAATACATCTACCAGACCAGTGATGGTAAAGATGCAGATAAAGACTTCATCAAAGAGAGTAGCTGAGATTCTGACTTCACGCATGAATATCACCGACAAGCATAGAGAGTATCTGGTGAAGTGGAATGATGAACCAGAAGAAGAGACTAGCTGGGAAAGAGCAGAAGCACTCCAGGCATTCAAGGGCTTGCTTGACGACTATGAGAGAAGATAGTTGACGGGGTCGTCAACCTTTTGAGTGGGGGAGAGTGTGACGGATAGGGTTTTTATGTAAAAATAAAATGAAATGGGTAGAGTGGGATTGGAAGGAATGTATGTTATTATTATTTCTAAAAAGCTAGTCATAGAGTATGTAGATCAATTACTTGTGATCTAGCTGGCAGCGGCATTCACTCCCTGCCCTCGTCAACCTCAGATGTCACAAGTTACCTAGGGTTTACATACACATACATTCCATAAGCAAAAATTCATCAAAATATATCAAATATAGTAAATTAAGTATGCTTGCCATCTTTCCTTCATCAATTTAATCAAAATCCATACATCAACTTCATCTTCAATCTCCAAAAAAATTTCTCTAGCAACAAGACCTTAAATTCCAATCAAAATAACAATAAATAAGAACATATACAAGAAGAGTAAGGTAAAAACAATATTAAAAACATAAAATTCATAAGTTTTTACCTTAAGATTATATATAAAATTTAATTGAAAATGGAAAAGAGAAGAAGGAGAAGGAGTTTGCAATGGAGGAAGGGAAAATGTTTATGGCATCACATTTTTCCCCTTCTTCAGAACCTATTTTCTTTTTATTATTATTTTATTTTAATTAATTTAAAAGTCAAGGAATGGTCTAATTGGATGGTGACACTTGTCACCATCCTATTAGTTCCTTCCTTAATTTTATTTTTTTTCATTTTCTTTAATATTTTCTTCAATAATTATATAATAAATCTCATACATATATAACATACATCATATATCCAACATACATAATTTTATTTTTCAAAAATACCCCTCTTCATAGGTGAAATTACCAAAATACCCTTAAGTTTAACTTAACTTATTTTTAATTCTAACTTCATTTATACTTTCTAATAAATAGTCTAACATATACTTTCTCATCATGTAACAGTTATATCATGCATAAACATCATTTTTCACTTATCAATTTCACTTTTAAGTACCTTTAAATCATTTACCAAAAGCATATTAACGAGACATGCTAGGTGCATTTTCATTTCATTCCATGTCTAATGGAATTTCCTTCATTCATATCATATTCATAAGCATTTATAACATATCATGACATTCACCAATCACAGCTCAATCATGCATTTCATGCATCACTCATTCAATCATTCTAAGTGATGCATAAAATGCAAGCATATAAGGATGCTATGAATACGGATGTGACAACTCTCTCCCCTTAAAAATTTTTTGACTCAAAATTCTAACCTGAATGTGTAGGCAATAAATGAGGTTACTGCTCTCTTATTACCGATTCTCATTCCCAGGTAGCATCCTGTCTCGTACGGTGATTCCATAATACTTTTACTAAAGGAATCAGCTTATTTCTCAACTATTTCACTTCCTTAGCCATTATTTTGATTGGTTCTTCACTATATGAAAAATCTGGCTGTATTTTGATAGACTCTACTGGTATCACATGAGATGGGTCTGATCTATATCATCTTAGCATTGATATGTAAAACATATGATGAATTCTATCTAACTCTATAGGCAAAGCTAACCTATAGGCTAACAGTCCTACTCTTTCCAGAATCTCATATGGTCCAATAAAATAAGGACTTAATTTACCCTTCTGTCCAAATCTCATAATTCTTTTCCATGGTGACACCTTTAAAAATACATTATCCCTAACTCGATACTCTATATCTCTTTGTTTAGAATCCACATATGATTTTTGTCTATGAGATGCTGCTTTCAATTGGCTCTTGATTAACTTCACCTATTCTTTAGCTTGTTGTACTAATTCAAGTTCTACCAATCTTCTTTCCCTGACTTCATCCCAGTGTAAAGGAGTTCTGCATCTTCTACTATATAAAGCTTCATAAGGAGCCATCTGTATACTCGACTGGTAGCTATTATTATATGAAAATTCAATAAATGGCAAATATTCATCCCAACAACCTTCCCACTCTAACACACATGCCCTCAACATGTCTTCTAAAATATGAATAACTCTTTCTGATTGACCATCTGTGTGAGGATGAAAAGTAGTATTAAAGTGTACCTTAGTACCTAATGCCTTTTGAAAACTTTCCTAGAAACATGATGTGAATCGTGGATCTCTATCTGATACAATAGATGTTGGAACCCCATGTAACCTTACAATCTCATCAATATACAACTCTACCATTTTCTCTAAACTATAATCCATGTATACCGGTATGAAATGTGTTATCTTTATTAGTCTATTTACTATAACTCATACAGCATCATGCTTAGCTAATGTTAAAGGTAGACCCATTACAAAATCCATCATTACACGATCCCATTTCCACTCTGGTATAGGCAAAGGATTAAGCAATCCTATAGGTACTTGGTGTTTTGCCTTCACTTATTAACATACTAAGCATTAAGCCACAAACTCTACTATGTCTTTCTTAATACTAACCCACCAATACTATTGCTTCAAATCTTGATACATTTTTGTACTCCTTAGATGATCTGAATATCTTGAACTATGAGCTTGTTCTAAAATTTATCTCTTCAAATCTTCATTAGCTAGTATGTATAGTTGTGTACCATCTTCAGCCAACGTGAAAATAATGGTATTATTTGCTTGCACTTTCTGTAATTAATTTTGATATTCATCATTATGTTTCATACACTCTCTAATCTGATATGTGAAATCTGGCTTTACTTATAATTGCAATTCAGCTAAAACACAATCTGGTTGCTCTATTAGTATAGCATTCGTTTGTAGAATCTCTTGCACTAGTATCACTGGTGACTGTTACAATGTAGCAAATGTCTTTTGACTCAAAGCATCAGCCACTACGTTAGCCTTCCCCAAATGGTAATCTATCACATAATCATAGTCCTTAATCATCTTTATCCATCATTTCTATCTTAAATTCAATTCCTTTTATGTTCCCAAATATTTTAGGCTCTTGTGATCTGTATAGTGTAACATTTTTCACCATACAAATAATATCACCAGATCTTCAAAGCAAGCACAATCGCAGCCAACTCTAAATCATACGTAGATATTTTCATACAGCTTCAATTATCTTGAAGCATAAGTAATCACCTTCCGTTCTTGCATCATTACATAACCTAATCCATTTAATGAAGCATCACTATATATTATATAATCTTTCCTGGATGTCAGTAAAGTTAATACTTGAGCTTGTGTTAAACATTCTTTCAAATGATCAAAACTCATTTGGCATCTATCTGTCCACTCAAAAGGAATATCTTTTCTTAGCAATGTAGTAAGTGATGTAGTAACTAACTAAACATCTATCAAAACCCTTTCATGAATCTTCTATAGTAACCAGCTAAACCCAAGAAACTACCGACTTCACTAAAATTTCTTGGAGTCTACCAATTAACCACTACTTCAATCTTACTAGGATCAACTTTGATACCTTCTATTAAAATCACATGCCCAAGAAAGGTCACCTGTTTTAACCAAAAGTCATATTTTAAGAGTTTGCCATATAGTTATTTTTCCACATCTTTTGTAATACAATCTTCAAATGTTCATCATGCTACTTTTGACTCTTTGAATAAACTAGTATATCATCAATAAACACAACTATAAACTGGTATAGGTACTCCTTGAATACAGTGGTCATCAACGCTATAAATGCTGCAGGTGCATTGGTTAAATTGAACAACATCACCAAAAACTCATAATGACCATACCAAGTCCAAAAAGCAATCTTTAGAGTACTAATCTCCTTTACTTGAAGCTGATGGTAACCGGACCTCAAATCGATCTTTGAAAATATAGTTACATCTTTTAACTGATCAAATAAATCATCAATATGTGGTAAAGGATACTTGTTCTTGATTATTACTTTATTCAGCTGCTTGTACTCAATGCACAATCTCATGGTACCGTCTTTCTTCTTCACAAATAACACTGGTGCACCCCACGAAGAAACACTCGACCAAATAAAACCCTTGTCTAATAATTCTTGTAACTAAGTCTTCAACTCTTTCAATTCTGTTGGTGCCATCCTACAAGGTGTAATAAAAATAGGCTATGTACTTAGTAAAGTTTCTATCTCAAACTCGATTTCTCTCTCTAGTGGTAACATTGGTAACTCATTCAAAAATACATCTAGATAATCATACACTATTGGTATCTCTAATATCTGTACCTCTTTCAATCTTGAATTTGTAACATGGGCTAGTATAGCTTCATATCCTTATGATAATAATTTTCATGCCATTATCGCCAAAATCAAACTAGTAGTCATCGATGGTACATTACCCTGTATCTTGATCGTAGCATACTCTGGATGCTGAAGTGTCACTGTCTTTTATTTACAATCCATGACAACTTAATACTTGGACAACAAATCCAACCCTAGAATTATATCATATTCCCAAAAAAGTTACTTTACTAAATCAGATAAAAAATGCTTACCAAGATAACCGAAGGACATTGCCTATAAATTTGGTTAACTATTGTATCTTTACCTAAAACACTAGAGACTACAATATCATATCCTAACCCCTCACATTTGATATCAAGTAATCATGCAAACTAAGTATTGATGTATGAATATGAAGATCTTGGGTCAAATAGTACCAAAGCATCATGATTAGAGATAAGGAAATTACCAATAACAATATCAGTAGCTTGCAAGTCATCTCTCTGTCTCAAACTATAAACTCTGGTAGAAGCCCTAACTGATTGTTTCACTGATCCCTGACTATTACCTTAACCTCTACCATTACTACTTCAACCTCTACCTCTACCATGATTTCCACTTTGAGAAGCACCAAAAACCATTCTAGGTAGTGGGTTCTGCTAGTACAGTAATAGTCTAAATGTGCCCTCTAGATATAAGCATCCCCAAGGTTTCATTGAGGGTCAGTTGATGTGGCCTTATAACCCACTAATCTATACACATGTCGAGTTGGGCCACCCATATGAGACATCCTTTCTGATGTCAATGAGGGATGAGATTGAGTTTGAACCATCGAATACCACTCATGTGATTAGATGAAATGAATCAGCATGCTACTGATTCAGTTGATCTGACATATGCTTGACCTATGCAGGTGTCTTAGGATGCTATGGCTGACACTACAAGGTTGTTGACATGACTGTATTACTATCATAGTTCCAAGATGCTAGACGTCCAGGTAATTACTCACTATGATTAGAGTAAATGAGTTGTCAAAATAAGTTCTAATTACTTAATAATTATTATAGATAAGACCTTCTTATTTTAAAGGAGACATTAACCATATCACTTACAACTATCTATCATCTTATATAACAACTATTATGTAATTACCAAAAAAATCATGTATCAATCTAGATTGGAGAGATATGACTTTCTCTCTAAAAATATCTTTAACTTATGCAAAGTTTATTATTCTTAATTCTTATTTATTTTTTCGTATTCTTAATATTGACTTGATTGTCAATGATTTTCCAAGAAACCCTCATTTATTATTCAATGGATCTAATTAGTAACCTACTAATTATCATATATTATTTTTATTTCTTTGTTACTTTGCTTATAAGTATTTTTCAATTTCTTTCACTATTTATTTTATCACCATCTTAAAAAAATAAAAGATATGCCAAGGATTAATAGTTAAAACCCTAACATGTAAGGAAACTCAACTACAATAATAAAAATCAAATCAAGAAAAATAAAAAATTCATGAATCAATATTTAATTAATATAAAGATATGAGATAAAGAAAATGTATCATTTTGTAATAAAAAGGTAAAAATTTTATATTTAAAATAAAAAATCCACTTTTGTAAATGCTTTTGGCATGTATTCATTGATGTAAATAAAAAGAGTAAAAATCATGTACTCCTCTGAACATTCTTATAGATAACACTTTCATAAGTGTAATGGTATCTAAATCAATTATCACTTGTTGAATATTTCTTTATTATGAACAGACCTTGATATATTTTTATGAGGTTTCAAATTCATAAATGGTCTAGTCTTCTTTATTATCCATGTTTAAATCTTTACATGAATGAAAAAATAATCTAACACTTAGACATCCTTAGTTTTAATATTATATAATAACTCTATGATCCTTATAGTGTGGACTAAGTTGAAACTTATGTAAAAACATCTCCTTGAGTTAATCAAACCTAAAAATACTTATAATTTTTTTTTATATCATAAATCTTAAATAAACTATAAGAAAACTCTCATCTTACTAGAATCTTTAAGAAAAACAACTATAAAGGAAATTATCAAAGCCTTAATACTCAAACTTGCTAGCCTAAGTTAATATTGTATTTTTTGCTTCATACTATAAAGTCTCCAATATGTTCTATTTATTGGCTCTTAAATTTATCTAGATAGAAAACCCATTAGAAAAAATCTCAACCAAATTAAAATATAACCAAATCTAGGATAATATTAATAAACTACATATTATCTAAATTCAAGATAATATTCTCAAACCAAATATTATCAAATCCAATGTAATATTCCTAAAATATGTCACATCCATAGTTTCACTCGTAGAAACACACATATATAAAATGTAGCTAATATGTTGCATTTGGTCAATTGGATAATATTATGCATGATAATTATGTATTGCATGTGCATATGTGTTTGTTTTGAATTATTTATTATGTTAACAGTAAAATAATTGGAAGATGGTAATTAAAGGAATATAAGGCTTGCATAACATTTATATTAAAAGAATATTGGAAAGTGTTTAAATATATATGAGGTGAATAAAAATTTAAGTTGGAAAATGATTTACTATACATTTAAATGTGTATAGGTATATGTATACATATATGTATGTGTATGGGTATCATAAATGTGTATATGTAAGTGAGTGTATGTCTTAATATAGAGATTAAAGTGGAGAGGAAGAGTATGATGTAAATATAGAAAGAAAGAGTGTGTGAGTGCAAGTAGAAAATGTATAATATAAGATGGTTAAATACTTTGACTTTCTTTAACCAATAAGAAGCTTAGGTTATAATATTACTTATAAGGGAAGTAAATAACTTAAAAGAGGAAAGAAAAGAATAAAATGTAAGAAAATATTAGAATAAAGTTAGAGCGAAAGTTCTTGAAGAATAAGAAATAGAGATCAAGGGCTGCCAAGGTCTTAGTAAGCATAAGAGAATGGTGCTTTGAAGAAGATTGGTGTCTTGGTAAAACTTGGTTACCATGTAGAGAGAGAAAATGATAAGTGGAAATTAGATGTAAATGATGTGTATATATGTTGTTAACTTATTTTATTAATGATTATGTATGTGTTATGATGTGGAAAATAACTTCTTGAAGTTGTTGTAAGACTACATTTACTTTTTGCATTAATCTTGTTGTAATGAGCTTGAGAGTGGTAGTTTGAAATTATCTTACAAATCAAATGTGCAAGTGAGATTAATTTATGTTAAACCATAATTTTAATGTGTTTATAAATTTAATTTTATGATTAGATGATGATATTTAGGTTTTATGGTTGTTGGAAGGTGATTAAGGGTCACTTGGTTGAGGTTATTGCATGAAAAATAGGTAAAAATGCTAAAGTGAAGCACCTAGGTGGGGTATATGACCATACAACCATATAATATGACTAAACCATTATGTTATAGAGGATTTTTGAGTTTTAAAAGGTGATGGTATGGGGGTACAAAGGTATGGTATGAGTATACCATACCTTATTACCCAAAATATGTGTTTTATGAAGTAAGGAACCCATATATGCCTCATATGCAACAAAGCATACTAGAATATGAGTGTGACATTTAATTTAAGTGAATAATGGTGTATTAACATGAAAATGGACTAAAAAAATATATGGTTTAGTGAAAGAAGGGATGATAATAAAATAACTATATGTGCTCAAAAGAGTAAGGTTTGGAAAAGAAAATGAAATATGTCACATCCACACATATAATATATTGTAATGCACTGATCTTATGTGTGGTGGAATGAATAAAGCTTGCTTCTAAATAGAATTATGGTATGAAATGGAAAGTGAATGTTTAATGATGAGAAATTATGCTAAGTTGATGAAAGAAAAGAATTCTAAAGCTAAATATTACATAGAAAGTGTCTAATGTGCTTCAATGAGGCAGTTAGGGAAAATGCCTTTTATGTTGCATAAGATGATGATTGTGATTAATGCTCAATGAATTCTTAGTGTACATGCTTCTAGGTATGATTAGGTTGAGGCATACATGCATATTATGGATTAGTATATGTAGTGAGTATTAATTTGTACATATATTATGTATTTATGATTTCATGGAATGTTGCTTTAATGATTAAGGCTTATAGCCATAATGAATACAATGTGAAATAATGGTTTTATGCTTAATAAGTGAGTATGTCATATGTATGTATATGTATGAGTATGTATATGTATTAGTATGGAAAGATATGCAAGGTGGTGATAAATTAAAGATGATTATAGAAGTAAAGATGCATTAAAGATGCAAATTTGGTATGCTTTTGTTGAATGACATAAATAAAACTCTATGATGGAATTTATGTATGTAAAGTAATGTATTATCATGTTTAACATTGTCATATCCTCAAGTTTTAGAGTATACAGTACTAATGATTAGAGTGGTGAAAATTATTCCCTAAATGATTAAAAATATATGATATTACTGAATTACGAGAAAACGTGCCTTTTATGGTGATAATTTATAAATATATGATAATGATTAAAAATATTTATTGGGATTATGGTAAGATGATAAGATAATTGTAGATTAAGTTGAATGTGAAAAAAATAAGCTTGAACGTGTAAAATTAGATCGAGCTATAAATTACATATATATCGAGGCAAGAATATTTACGTATGCATGGAAATGTATACAATTGAGGAATTAAGATAAATTCTTATTATATTTGGAGTATGCATAACTTATAAATTAGAAATTGTATAAATGAATTATACAAGTGAAAAATGTACGTATAAGATATATACATATAAAAATAATTATGGATTAGTAACAAACAAAATAGATATATTAAATGAGTTTATTGGAATATGTATATCTAAGATGATTTATTTATCATAAGATAAAAAATATAGAAAAGAAAGTATAATGGAATTTAGAAATTTATTTATAATTTCAAAAAAGGGGAATTATGATGTCATGAGTCGGAATATTGAATAAATGAGTGAATTATTGAGTATTTAATTGATATATGGGAATAGTATTAAGATATTAATTAGGCATGTGATGAAATGAACATAATTTAGTTTAAGTTAATTAAGAAATAAAAATGGGTGATGTTGAAATTAAATTATTGATTTATTAATAAATATGTAAGAACTAACTTAAATAATATAGATTGATGATGTGGAAATTAGATTTTCATTTTATTTATTATGGAAAAAGGGAAGTGGAATAAATGGAAGGAGAGAGAATAATAATATGATATTTTAATTGATTATGGAGAATATATCTTGATAAATTAAATATGTACGAATGGTATTTGGTGATGTTAAATTTGTATTTAAGGTGTATTGAGGTATTTAATATGTAACTTGAGAGATTTAAGGAAAATAAACTGTATTATAATTGTATTTCTTTTAAATTAATAAGTATTTAGGGGTATTTAAGGATTATGCTAAAATGTGTGAGGGTGCATTTGGTTTTGGTAAGGTTACCCTAAGTGTATACCCACTTCATATGGTTTTCCCATCTTTTATTTTTAAGTTACCACACATTTCTATCTTATTTTTCTCCAACTGACCGTACATCTTCTTCTTCTCCTCCTTATTCTTTTTTTTTCCTCATCATTCTCATACCCCATTTTCATTTTTCTTCCATGGAAACCCCATACCCTCATCTTTTTCATACGTTTTTCTTTTTTATTTCTATAGACAAAATGAAGATCATACTTGTTTCATCCATGTTTGAAGGAAATCGAAACACTTACAAAGAAAACAACCAAAAGCACAACCGCTTCTTCTTCTGTTCTCATGAAACTTCACGTTTTAAGCCAGATTTGAGAGTATTCTTTATGGCTAAGCCAAAACATACCCATTTTCCTTTCATTTTTACAGAGGCCGAATCATGTCACCTAGGTTCTTATAAGAGAAAGATTAAAATCATTATCATCATGAGCTTTTCCTTTTGAAGCCGCAACTTAAATGTTATCTAGACATCATTTCTTTGATGGATCGTAACATGCATGTATGGTTTTGGGTTAGAGATGAAGTTTGGAAGGCTTTCAGAGACTTTGGTGAGAAGAATGGGTATAACTCTTAAAGAAGATCAATGGTTATTTTGGTTTTTAGTTGTTTTGTGGAAAGGTGAGTATATTTTTGATGGTAAATTATTAGATTTATGCGTTTATGACTATGATAATGTCTTAGCAGAATTGATTGGTGGTGTTCCATATAGAGGCCGAATGCTTGATGATGGTTTTAGAGTTTTAGTTTTTGACTTAAGTCTTAGAAACAAATTAGTGATGTAAAAGAGTGATTATAGTGGATGTGGTGTGTGAGTTGGTGTGGTATTGTGATTTTTTTTCTACCTTGCCGAATTCATAAGTTGGTTAAACTAAAAAAAAGAAAAGATTAAAGGTAAGTTAAAAGATTCTGTTAAAATCTATAAATTTTTAATTAAGAACAGATTAAGAAAGTTAAGTTTAAAATGATTTAAAGTTTAGTTTAAAGGTGCGTTTGATTTTGGAAGATAAGAATGTGGACGTAAAGACATGTTTTCATAAGTGTAAGTATTGATAAAATGTTTAAGTTCTTAAAGTTCTTTGATATAAAAATAATAATAAATACAGTATAATTTAAGAATGTAGAATTAAAGCATGTTATTTTATTTATGCAAAAGATAAAATTGAAGCTTTCGGCTATATTAAGAAAATGGTCTCAAATGAATATATAATTAAGAGTATTAAGTGAAAATTGGAAGTTGAAATAGGTTATTAGTTAATGGTATTATATGGTTTTAATTAAGATTTAAGGTTATTGCTTAATTTAAGCTATTTATGATTTAGGGTTGTGTAACTTAAAAAAAAAAGGCAAATGATTTTTAGGGATTGATGAATTGATTGTATGGCTAATAATTTATAATGAAATTGAGATATTTTAAAATGGTATGATAAAGAAATGGGCACAATAATTTAGAAAAGACAAAGTGACATTAATATGATTTAAGAAGGACTTGGATGTATACGACAATGATTATTAAGAAAGTTTAAATGATTGAAGTATGGCTATAAATTAAAGAGGGAAGTTAATTATTAAAATAAACATAAGATAAGGTATGGGCATTAATATGAATAAGAACAAAAAAGGGCATTTAATACAACTTGTCTAAATGAATTGGGAGCTTACGACATTGACTAAGGGAAGAGCATACATAATTAATGTATGAAGTATTATAAGAAGCTTTAAGAAGAATTTAATTGATAATATAAAGTTAATTTAAATAAGATTTAAAAATGATGAGTTCAAAGGAAAATTAAGTAATTAAATGTTGTAAGAGTTATAAGAAGCTTTAAGGAAATAATTAATTGGTGGTATAGAGTTGTTATAAGAAAGATTTAAGAATGATGACTAAGATGGAAGTTTAAGAAAAGTTTGAATAGTGGTTGCAGCAATTATCAAATATGGGACTGATATGAAGCTATAAATTAAGCATGATAAATATTATAAAAGGGAAGAGTATATATAATATTTACTAATTTAAATGAAGTAAAAGTTAAGATAAAACATGGTTTAAAGATGATTATAAGATAAGATTTAATTAAATAAAAACATGAGTTTTTGAAGCATTTATATTATAAGATGGGACCTTAGAATAAGGACATGAGATAAGGATTTGAGAATGGTGAAGAAAATTTTAAAAGCATACGATATATATATATATATATATATATATATATATGTCGCACCCTAATTTTGGACCGGCTTGACTCAGATCAGGTTCAGGATGATTTTGGACCATTTTGGGTTGGTCTTGGGCCATTCCAAACTGATTCAGATCATTTCGGACCGTTCTGGCCCAACTCTGGCCCATTTTAGGACGACACGCGCCGCGTATGTTTTAGCCCCACCGCATATGTACAAACATACGCGATCGCATATGTTTGTGACATGCCACATATGTGAACATATACGATCGCGTATGTTTTAGGGTTTAGCATATGTTGACATACGCGATCGCGTATGTCTCCGGGGCAGCAAATTTAAAAGCTTAGGAACTCCATTCTGACGGAGGTTGGCATTTAGAGAGGTGGGATTAGGGTTTTCTGACGGCTGAAAAACACTCCTAAACCTAATTTTGATTAATCTAAGCAACTAGGATTAAAATCAATTCACAAAATCACTTAGATTAGGTGGTTTTCAATCCCTAACGCTTGAAATTGGATTTTTCTTTTCCCCTTACTTGGAGCTACGGAGAATCTACCAGAGGTTATTAAGCCATTACTCTTATATTGCTTTTATGTGTTCTTTCATCATAGTCATGCCTAAACTGTTGAAAATTGATTCGTTTTATTGCTTTGCATATTGATTTTGTATGATTTTTCATGTTTTGCTTTTGCCTAGTATTTCATGCATTATCATGTGCGATCGCGTATGATAACCTCAATAT
>CANYBF010991701.1:0-24493 GCA_948192965.1 Dalechampia spathulata | reverse complement strand
TCGAAACATACGCGATCGCACATGATTATATGCGATCGATGACAGGTTTAAAACACAATAACAGAAATACGGATATCATAAAAAAATGAACCATACTTAAAATATACGTGATCGCGTATGTTATTGAAACTAACATACGCGTTCGCACATGATTATATGCAATCGATGACAGGCTTAAAACACAATAACAGAAACATGGGTATCATAAAAAAATGAACCATTCGAAACATACGCGATCGCGTATGTTATTGAAACTAACATACGCGATCGTACATGATTATATGCAATCGATGACAGACTTAAAACACAATAACAAAAACACGGATATCATAAAAAAAATGAACCATTCGAAACATACGCGATCACGTATGTTATTGAAATAAACATACGCGATCGCGCCTGGTTATGTGTGATTGCATATGATATTGAGATGATTATACGCGACTGCACATAATGCTATACATGAGAAAGAAAACATAAACAGGAGATCAAACAGCAGGAACGTGGAAATCATATAAAAATGAACCACACATGAAGTATACGCGATCGAGTATGATATTGAGATGATCATACGCGATCGCGCATGATTATATGCGATCACATATGATATTGAGATGATCATACGCGATCGTACATAATGTTATGCATGAAGAAGACAGAAGCAGAAGGTTAAAAAGAAAAAAAAATGCAGTGAAACATAAGCAGAACACTAAACCACTTTAGCCTTTATCAGATTTAATCATGCATATAATGAAAAAACATATGGAAAGTCATAAAAAGTGATAGATCTACTAACCTCTTGTAGATTTTCCTTAGATCCGAGTTAGGGGGATGAGAAAATAATCCAAATCCGAGTTTAGGGAAAAAATCACCTAGATCTAAGTGGTTTTTGTGAGTTTTTTTTGTCCCTAGTTGCTTAGGATTTCAGATTTTAATCTCCTCCTTACCTTAGAATTCTTGTTTTTTTTTATCTGCCAAAGCCAAAAAATTGTCAAAAGCCAAAAAAAAACCCCCTTGCAAAAATGATGATCCAAAGCTTTTAAAGAATCTGCCCCGGGATCATATGCGATCGCATATGTTTGGAACATATGCGGCGTGTCAAATACATATGCGATCGCATATGTTTGTGACTGCCGCATATGTTTAAAACATACGCGGCGTGAAACATCCTAAGATGGGCCTGAATTGGCCCAGAACGGCCCGAAATGGTCCCAAATCAATCCCAAAGCTAATCCCAGTTATTTGTGAAGGCCGTGTGGTGACGGGGAGTCCCGTTTTTCTAGTCGAATCTAGGTGGTCTAAATTTAGGGTGCGACAGCTATGTGCTACGTGCATTGCACTACATGCTATGCACATAACACTATGTGCACCACACATGACTTAAAAATTTTCAATTTCTGGATTGAAAATTACATTTTTGCCAAACCCTAATTTCCCTCTATAAATATAGAGCTTGGGTTCTGAAAAATACACTCCGGAATATTGCTAAAAGGAAGCCAAAACTCTACCAAAATCACACCTTAATTAATTAAGCACTTAATTAATTAAATTGGTAGGATTTTAGAGACCAACAAGCACTAGCTAGGTGCCTAATCATGTTTGGAGGTAAGATTATGAAGAAAAACCTACTGCCATAAGGTAAATCTTTACTCTTCTTTTATTTTCTCCCAATTTTTGCCTAAATCCTTCAATTTTTGGCTTGATTTTATGTTAATTAGCTTCAATCATGTTTTTTTTATTATTAATGCTATTTTATAATCAAAACTACACAAATCTAGCTTCGATCTGCTTAGATTCGAGCTAGATCTCACGTTTTTGCAAAGATCCTTTATTCTGCCACTATTTTTTGGGGTATATGCTGCACATATGCCCCTATGTGCACCACACACAGCTTATGTGTGGCACACATAGGCCTATGTACTGCACACATAGGCTCTAAATTTCACAAAAAATCAAATTTTCCTTTCATTTTCGTCCGTTTTCTTCCTCGATTTGATGAATCTAGCTTCATCATAGGCTCTTCCATGCCTCTGGTGCTCTAGATCTATCATATATTCTTCAAATCTAATTAATATTTAGCTCTAAAAATTAATTTTCAAAGTTAGATACTCATCTACGGGTCAAAAATACACTTTCCACCTTAGATCTGCTCAGATCTAACCCGAATCTCGTGTTTTTACTTAAAAACATCAATTTGCTCCTATTTTCTCTGCTATGTGCACCACACCTTCATCTATGTGCGCCACACATAGCCTATGTGTGGTGCACATAGGCCCTAGATTTCATAGAAAATGCCATTTTTCACTCATTTTTGCTTCATATCTGATTTTTCCAGCAACATTAGGGGCTTGTCCATGCTTTTAGTGTTTTGGATCTATCAAATATTGTCCAGATTTAATTGATTTTAGCATTAAAATTGATTATTCATGTTAATTGCATAATTACTTGTTTGATTTGCAATTCGGAGGCCGATTCAAGTTCAAAATGAGGTATTGTCTTCATTAGAGTTGCTTATTTTGGTCTATAGATCATTTTTATACTGATAAATTTGATTTTCTTATAGATCCACTCCCTATATGTGCCACACACCATGGTATGTGTGCAACACAACAACCTATGTACTGCACACTTAGCACTATATGCACACGCATGTTCCCTGAAAAGTTTTCAAAAAATCACATTTTTCAATCGTTTTTATTCCCGATTTTATAATTCCAGTAACATTTGATGTTTGGCAGTAACTCAAGTGTATTGGATCCATCAAAAATTAATTACATGTAATTAATTTTGGCCTCAAAATTAATTTTTCATGATCAAATGCTTATTTGACTCGTATAAATGCGATTTTTGATAAGATTGGATTCAAATTGGTTGAGTTGCTACCTCCAAATATTTTATATGATGTTAGCAATTCCCATTTGATTTTCCATGATCAACCAAAAATAATTTTGTATAAAATAATTTTTATTTATTTAATTTTCATGATCCGGTTCATGTAAATTCACATGATTGTTGCCAAACAATTTATTGGATTTTGACTCTTGGTTCATGCTTTCATATGGCATTGGACTAGTCAAATAAATCCTAAATTTAATTGCTACTAATAAATTTATTGTGTTTATTTTGCATTTATCATTCTTGCATTTTCGGCTCGTACTACCCGAGGAGGAAAATCACCCGAGGAGGAGGGGATGTTACTTAATGTCCCAAAAATGTTGTATGCATGCATATTTATGTAATATGATAGAATTATTCATGTTTTGTAATAATTCCCCCGAAAATCCCATGTGTATCCCCTATTTCCTCGATTCCCTTTCACCGACCTTTATTATTTTTCATTCATGGATGGTTCATTATATTTGCTATAATATATATGCTATATCATGTCACATGCGATATCGCACACTTTTATGCCATGCCATAAAATAATTATCCCGTATGCCAATACGATTCAAATACGCCAACCCGCCAAACAATACGCACTATTTACCATGCTATATGCCTATATATCATGTCATTATGCCATGCCATGTCACATGCCATATCATATGCCATAATATATGCCATGATAAAAAAAAACCAATTCACATATGCATCACTATGCCATATCATGCACATGTCATGTCATTACATATATATTGCCATGTCATATCATGCATGTGGTATGTCATCCATTTCACATGTCATGCATATGTCATGTCATGCACATGCCATGCCATTACACATATATTGCCATGTCATATCATGCATATGGTATGTCATCCATTTCACATGTCATGAATATGCCATGTCATACACTCAACATGTTATGCATACGCCTTGTCATTCATCCTAGATGTCATGCATATGATATGTCATCTTATTATGTCATCACATCACATGTCATGCATATGCCATGTCATCCAAATGCCATATAGCATTATATGCCATCTTACTTGCAACCATGTAACGCCAAATCGCATGTCGTGTTGTGTTCTTACATATACGCTCGTATGCTTACCTGCTTAGGATAATTAATTCTAACTATAATGGTAAAATTGATTTTGGAAACTCATAGAAATACATCTCCACCACCCAAACCCAATCTCTGAAGGGTTTAACTAGCACTCATGCTATAGGTCGGTTGGACTAATCCGGAACCATTCGATGGTAACTCCCTTGTGACTCTTTCTAGTACGTATCATTCCTTGAGGTAGCCCCTCGGGAAGACTGCACTTTCACTCCAAGTACGATGCTCGATTTATAAGCCTCGCAAGCCTCACTCTAGGTGGTCGACAGAAATCGGTGCTCATAGTTGTATTTTGGTAGGATCAACTTAATGCTAATAGAAGTAAGAAGGGCATTCAATCTATCCTAACTTATGAGACCATGAAGGAAGCAATACTGCATAGGTTTGTTCCTACTCATTACTTTAGGCAACTACACTAAAATTTATATAGATTGGTGCAAGGAGGAAGGAGTGTAGAAGACTACCATAAAGAGATGGAAATGTGCATGGTTAGGGCCAACCTTAAGGAGAATGAAGAGGTCACCATGGCTCAATTTCTTAATGGTTTAAATAAAGAGATTATTGATGCCATTGACATAGCAATGAAGATTGAAAAATAAAGGAAGGGCAAGAGTACCAGCAAATTCCAAGGGAGCTCTAGCAATACTTAGAGTTCTAAATGGAGTAAAAGAGATGAAAAGAAAGACGTTAAAAGCTTATAACTTCAAGAAACAGGTTCGACTAACAAGGGGAGAGAAGCTATTCAAATTGCATCTAAAGAAATTAAAGGAAATCCTAATCCTTTAACTTCTAGTAGGGACATCAAGTGCTTTAAATGTTTGGGAAAGGGCATATTACATCTCAATGCCTTAACAAAGGACTCATGTTAATTATGGAGCATGGAGAAATATATTATAAATCAAAGAATGAAATGCCTTCCTTGATCAATTGTAATGATAATGAGAAAAAGGAAAAGAGTAATATAGTATTTGTTGAGTATGGTAAGAGTTTGGTTGCTAGGTGTGCTTTGAACATGTAGGTGAAAAAAGAAAGCTTAGAGCAAGGTGAAAACATATTTCACACTAGATGTTTAGTTAATGGAAAGTATGCTTTATGATTATAGATGGTGGTAGTTGCACCAATGTTGCTAGTGTAAGTATGGTTGAGAAGTTAAACTTTGCATGTAATAAACACCCTAAACCATACAAGTTGCAATAGTGCCATTATTTATAGGGTGGTACAAGGATGAAGTAGCTTGTGATGTTGTACCCATGCATGCTGGTCATTTATTGTTATAAAGACCATGGTAATTTGATAGAAAAGTTTTACATAATGGGTATAACAAGATATATTCCTTTTTTTATGAGGAAAAGAAGGTTATGCTATCTCTATTATCCCCTCAAAAAGTGTATGAAGATCCAAAGAAAATACTTGAGGGGAGAGAGAGGTTTTGGCATAGAGAATAAAAAGGAGTGAAGTTTCAACCTCCTTGGAAAAAAAGAGAGAAAAAGGAAAGAATGAGAGAAAAGAGGCTAGAAAAGAAAGTACATATATTAATGTCCCTTTGGTAAGTGAAAACAAGAGACAAAGGAAAAATAAATAAAATTTTTAAGTGAGAATGAGAGAGGTTAAGAGTGCTATTCCTTAAAGAAGCCTATTTTGCTTATTAGATATAAGGAAATTTTTCTTGCTAATATTGATATTAACCTTGATGTTTTGCCTTCTAGTTTTGTTTCAATGTTGCAGGAATTTACTGATGTCTTTCCTAATGAGATACCTAATGAATTACCACCTTTGCAAAGCATAGAACATTAGATTGACTTTATTCTTAGTGCCTAAAATGGATGGCATATAGCACATGTGTGTTGATTATTGGGCAGTCAATAAAATCACTATAAAGTATAGACATCCTATCCCTAAACTTGATGACATGTTGGATGAATTACATAAGGCTTTTTACTTTACTAAAATTGATTTAATGAGTGGATATCATTAAATTAGGATGAAACTTGGAGATGAATGGAAAACTGCTTTCAAAACTAAGTATAGATTGTATGAATGGTTAGTAATGCCTTTTGGTTTAACTAATGTGCATAATACATTTATGAGGTTTATGAACCATATCTTGTATGCTCACTTAAGGAACTTTATGGTTGTCTATTTTGATGATAGACTTATATATAATAAGTCTTTAGATGAATACATTAAGCATGTTAGGCTAGTTTTACAAGCATTAGGGAATGAAAAGTTGTATGCTAAGCTCAAGAAGTGCACCTTTTGTATAAATAGACTTGTGTTTTTTGGTTTTGTTGTAAGTACATAAGGTATTGAAGTTAATAAGGAGAAAGTTAAAGCTATAAAAGAGTGGCCTACGCATAAAATTGTGATTGATGTAAGAAGCTTCCATGGTTTAGCAAGCTTTTATAGGCAGTTTGTGCAAGATTTCTCTTCAATTGTAGTACCACTCATAGAGATAGTAAAGAAGGAAGTTAGTTTTAAATAGGAGGAAGCACAACAACATGCATTTGACATATTAAAAGGGAAATTGACCTCAGCCCCTATTCTATCCTTACCTGACTTCAATAAGACCTTTGAAATCAAGTATGATGCTTCTGGTGTGGGAATTAGAGCGATTCTAATGCAAGAAAAGAAGTTGATTGCCTACTTTAATGAAAAGCTAAAAGGAGCTCAACTCAATTATTCATTCTATGATTAGGAATTATATGCCTTAGTTCAAGCTATGGAGGTTTGACAACACTACTTACTTTCTAAGGAGTTTGTCATCCATACTGATCATGAATCCTTTAAGCACTTAAAGAGATAAAGAAAGCTCAATAAACTGCATGGTAAGTGGGTTAAATTCATTAAGCAATTTCCTTATATGATTCAATACAAGCATAGAAAGGAAAACATTATGGCTGATGTATTGTTAAGAAGGTATGCCTTAATCTCTACCCTTAGTTCAATATTACTTAAATTCGAACACATTAAGAGATTATATGCTAATGATACCGATTTTAGCAATGTATATGTAGCATATGAATAGGGAGCATTTAACAAATTCTATAGGCATGATGAATTTCTAATTAAGGGTAACAAACTTTGTATGCTTAAATGCTTTATACATGACTTATTTGTGACTTATGATATGCTGAATGAACACTTCTATTGAACTTATACACATAGGGATGTTGAGAGAGTATGTAATGCTTGTGTTGCATGTAGACAAGTAAAATCTAAGTCTATGACTCATGGTTTGTATATGCCTTTACCTGTACCTAACTCACCTTGGACTGATATATTTATGGATTTTATACTTGGATTGGCAAGAATTAGAAGAGGTAGAGATAGCATATTTATGGTGGTTGATAGATTTAGTAAAATGGCTCACTTTATTGGTTGTCATAAGTATGATGCTACTATTCATTTTGCTGACCTATTCTTTAAGGGGATTATGATATTGCATAAGGCGTCATACACCATTATTTCTGATAGAGATGCAAAGTTCCTTTCACATTTTTGGCATGTTTTATAGGGTAAGATTGGGACTAAGTTGCTTTATTCAATAACTTGCAATCCATAAATAGATGGTCAAATCAAAGTAGTGAATAGGACTTTAGTGACATTGATTTGAGCTATAGTGGTGAAAAACTTAAAGACATAGGAAGATTGTTTACCTTTTATTGAATTTGCTTATAATTAAATTATTCATTCTTCCATAAGATATTCATCATTCAAACTTGTTTATGGGTTTAATCCACTAACTATTTTATATTTATCTCCTTTGCGTTTACATGAGCTTTCTAGTTTAGATGGAGAAAGAAAGGCAAAATTGATGAAATCAATGCATGAAAAGGCTCAAGCAAATATAGAGAAGAATAATAAAGAGTATGCTAAAAGAGCAAATAGGGGGAGAGGCAAGTGATATTCAAACCTGGAGATTGGGTTTGGGTGAATTTTCACAAGGAAAGATTTCTAAAATAAAGATGCAAGAGGGGATGGTTCTTTCCAAGTGTTGGAATGCATCAATGACAATGCATACAAGATTGACTTGCATAATAAGTATGGAATTTCAGCTACTTTCAATGTTAGTGACTTGTCTCCCTTTAATATGGATGCGGATTTGAGGATAATCTTTTTGAGGAAGGGAAGAATGATACAGATCTGCATGGAGTTTAAGAGAACATAAGAAGCTTAAAGGAAGAACCACTAAATATTCCAAGTGGTCTGATTACAAGGTCACATCCCAATAAATATAAAGCAACCATGAACTCATTTATTGAAGAGCAAATCACAATGAAACTATAAGAACATGCCTTCCATAAGTGTTGTCTAGAGCTTAAAGGGGTACATAAGGCTGTAGCATTGCTTGAAGCAAGTTTGGAAGAGAAAGGAGCTTAAAGTATGCCATTTGGGTCTAATAATAAAGCCATAGCCTTATTTTATAAGCCTATGAAGGAGTTAGGCATGTTAGGCCATAAGTTAGGGTTGTTGAGAACTTAATAAGGAAAAGTAGTCAAATCAATTCCTAGCTTAATTAGTTTACATGAATTTCCATGTAACTTTAGCTTTGTTTTATTTATTTATCTTCTAAGTTAGAGTAGTAGTAAAATAACCAAGTCCTTCTTGGTTTAGACTTTCTAAATCCTCGTTGGTTTATACTTTCCAAATCCTCCTTATTATATTATAATAGATAATGGAAGGGAATTTTACAACAAGGAAATGGACAAGTTGTGTGAGTGGTTTCACTCTGCAACATTGCTCTTCAATGAATAATGCATTGGCTAATGGATTGATTGAGGCATTTAACAAAAATTTATGTAATCTTGTTAAGAAGATTGTAAATTAATAAAAAAGAGATTGACATGAAAGAATGGGAGAAGCTTTATGAGCTTATTGAACCACATATTGAATACCTACATAAGCAACTCCACATTCACTTGTTTATGGTCTAGAGGTTGTCCTTTTTCTTGACTAGCAAATCCCATCTTTAAGGATAATATTTCAAGAAGGACTTCCAAATGAAGATAATGTTTGACTACACCTTCAAGAGTTGAAAGCCTTAGATTAAAAGTACTTAGATACACAACAATGCTTAGAGTGTTATTAAGCCGAATTGTCAAGAGCACAATAAGAAGGTAAGATTATGATATTTTAAAATTAGAGATCTTATTCTTGTAATAAGAAGACCAATTATCATTGTTGACCCTGATTTTTCACCCTTATACAATCTTGGGTTTTTGTCGATTCGACTCGGGATCAATCCCCGATGTTGACCCCAATAATGCATATATGCTTGCTCAGCTTCCTCTGAGTGTTCTCAGTGTACAGAGAACATTACAGTGGTGGGGCCCATCGCCCTTGTTAGCTTTTTCTGAGCATTCTGAACATACAAAACACACTAAGTGTATAACACTACATGCACAACACTTCAGTGGAAGAAAAATGTTCAGTGGGGCCCACAGGTGGGGCCCACCTGGTGGGCCTCACATAAATAGAACACGCTGATAATGCCTTACAACATCAAATAACGCTTATTTTACATCCAGAACACATAGCATGCAAAATCCTACATTTTGGGCGTATAGCACTATATGCCCGAAATAGGATGCTTGGTGGGGCCCACCTAACAAGGAGCCATTTTACACAACACTCTAATATGTCAAATGATACTTATTTGACATAAGAAATACATTGCATTTCACCCCGTGCGAGGTGAAATACGTGAACAAAATGAGTTTAGTACATAGCACTATGCACATACTGTGCAAGAAAAAAAGATGTTTGGTGGGGCCCACCTTCCGGACCAAATCCAGAAAACTTTTCATTGCAAAATGTCTTAATATGTCAAATGATACTTATTCGACATATGGTATGCATCTTGTTTTGCCCGAGCGAGGCAAAATGAATAGGGGCAAAATGCTATATGTGCGCGCATATAAGGAAAAATGACGTTTGGTCGGGAGCCTTCTTGGGACCAAATCAGATGTGTGCCACATTACACAATGTTTTGACACATAAAATGACGCTTCTTGGGCACGAGGCACACATCTCGATGCAACCACAATGGGCCCCACGTAATAGGTCAAAGGTAATGTGCTGCGCACATCACCCTATGTGTAGCATACATAGCCTTTGAATTTTCAATTTTCGGATTGAAAATTACAATTTTACCAAGCCCTAATTTTCCCTATAAATATTAGACTCAGGGTTCAGCAAAATTCACTCCAGAATTTGCTAAAAACAGGCCAAACTTTGCCAAAATCACTCCTCAAAAATTAATTAAGCATTTAATTAATCTGCTAGGATTTTTAGAGACCAAACAAACACTAGTTAGGTCCTTAATCACGTTTGGAAGTAAGATCAAGAAGAAAAACCTACTGCCAAGAGGTAAATTCTCAACTTCCTTCCATTTTTTTATGGATTTTTGCATAAATATCCTAATTTTGGCTTGATATACTTGTGATTGGCTTCAATCATGCTTTTTCCTTGTTTACTCATGCTGTTGAGTACCTAAAACAAGTGAAATTTGGCTTTGATCTGCCTAGATACGAGCTAGATTTCACATTTTTCCAAAAATCCTCCTTTTGTTACTATTTTTCAGGGGATGTGCTGCACATATAACCTTATGTGCGCCACACACAGCCTATGTATGGTGCACATAGGGTTATATGCGCATATAGCCCTAAAAATTTTCAAAAAATGTCATTTTTCTTTGATTTTCGTCCGATTTTTCACCCGATCTGACAAATCTAGTAGCATTTTAGGCTTTTCCATGCCTTTAGTGCTCTGGATCTTTCAAAAATCATATAGATCTAATTAATTTTTAGCTCTAAAAATTAATTTTCAAAGTTAGATGCTTATCTACGGGTCAAAAATGCATTTTCCTCTTTAGATCTGCTCACATCTGGCCCGGATCTTGTGTTTTTGCTCAAAAACATAATTTTTCTTCTGTTTTCTTTGCCATGTAAGCCACACATTCACCCATTTATGCCACACACAGCCTATGTGTGGCACACATAGGCCTATGTGCAGTGCACATAAGCCTCAGATTTTCCAGAAAATTGAAATTTGCTTCGGTTTTCACTCATTTTCGCTTCTGATCTGATTTTTCCAGCAACTCGAGAGGCTTGTCCATGCTTCTAGGGTTCTGGATCTGTCAAATATTGTCCAGATCTAATTAATTTTAGCCTTAAAATTAATTATCCAAGTTAATTGCATAATTACTTGTTTGATTTGTAATTCGGAGGCCGATTCGAACTCAAAATAAGGTATT
The DNA here is from genome assembly GCA_948192965.1 of Dalechampia spathulata. Lineage (NCBI taxonomy): Eukaryota > Viridiplantae > Streptophyta > Magnoliopsida > Malpighiales > Euphorbiaceae > Dalechampia > Dalechampia spathulata. The sequence goes on along the minus strand of CANYBF010991701.1, from coordinate 13,229 downwards.
ATCTTTATTAAAGTTGCGTATTTTGATCTGTAGATCATTTTTATACTGATAAATTTGATTTTCTTGTAGATTCACCTCTGATGTGTGCCACGCATTATGGTATATGTGCAGCAAATTACCTATGTGCATGTGCATGTTCCTGGAAAAATTTTCAAAAAATTAGATTTTTCAATCATTTTTCAATCTGATTTGATTTTTTTAGTGACATTTGATGCTTTACAGTAGCTCAAGTGTACTGGATCTATCATAAAATAATTATATTTAATTAATTTTAGCCTCAAAATTAATTTTTCATGATTGGATGCTTATTTGGTTCGTTGAAAATGTGATTTTTGAAATGATTGGATTCAAATTAGTTGAGGAGCTATCTCCAAATTATTCCAAGTGATGTTAGCACTCCCATTTAATTTTCTATGATCAAACAAAAATAATTTTGCTTAAAATAATTTTTTATTTTTACAATCTGACTCGTATAAATTCACATGATTGTTGCTTAATAATTAATCAAATTTTGAATCTTGGTTCATGCTTTTACATAGCATTGGACTAGTCAAATAAACCCTAAATTCATTTGCTACTAATGAATTTATTTATTTATTTTACATAATAAACACTCGTGCATTTTTAGCTTATGCAACCTGAGAAGAAATAGTATCTGAGGAGGAAGGGGGTGTTACTTAACACCCCAAAATGCATATGCGAGGATATTTTTGTAATAGGATAGATTTATTATTGCTTTGCAATAATGTATCCCCTATATCCCGTGTGTACCCCTATTTCTTCAATCCCTTTCACTGGCCTTTCGGTATTTTTATTCGTGGATGATTTATATTTGCTAAAGTATATGTCATCATGTCATATGCCATGTCTTATGCCACATCACACACTACTATGCCATGTCATGCATATGTCATGCCATAACATACTATATTTCATATGCTTATACGTATAATATATGCTAAATATAATCCAAATACGCCAATACGCAATACAATATGCGTAACTTGCCATGCCATCTTTTAATATGTCATGCCATGCCATGCCATTATGTTATATGCCACATCACATGTCACATCGTATGCCATGACATATGTCATGTTAAATGCCCATTAATATACACATCATTATGTTATGTCATGCATATGCCATGCCACTATATATATATATTACTATGTCATATCATGCATATGATATGTCATCCACTTCATATGTCATGCATATGCCATGTTATCAATTCCACATATCATGCATATGGTATGTCATTCACTTCACATGCCATGCATATGGTATATCATTCATCTCACATGTCATGCATATGATATGTCATTCGTCTCACATGCCATGCATATGTCATGTTATATGCAACCTCACATATCACGCATATGATATGCCATTCATTTCACATGTTATGCATATGGTATGTCATTCACGCCACATGTCATGCGTATGCCATGTTTTGCATCACCTTACATGTCATGTCTATGATATGTCATTTCCCTCATATATCATGCATATTGTATAACATCCATTTCAGATGCCATGCATATGCCATGTCACCTATCTCATGTCATATGCCATGTCACTCACTTCATATGCATACACCATGCATTCTATAACGCCAATATGATCCAAAAACGCTAATGTATTATGCTATGCATGCTATTTATCATGATTATATGCTTATATATCATGTTTAGTTGCCATATCATGCATATGATATGTCATTCACATTCACATGTTATGCATATGCCATGTTATTTTATCGCTACTTCGCATGCCAAGCATATGCCATGCCATCCAAATGTCATATAGCATTATATGCCATTTTACGTGCAACCTTGCAATGCCAAAAATGCATGTCGCGTTGTGTGCTTACATATATGCTCATATGCTTGCCTGCTTAGGACAATTAATTCCAACTATAATGGTAAAATCAATTTTGGAAACTCATAGAAATAGATCTCCACCACCCAAACCCAATCTTTGAAAGGTTTAACTAGCACTCATGCTATGGGTCGGTTGGACCAATCCGGAACCATCCGATGGCAACTCCTTTGCGAGTCTTTCGAGTCCGTATCATTCCCCAAGGTAACCCCTCGAGAAGTCCATGCTTTTGTTCCAAGTACAGTCCTCAGTCTTTGAGCATCACAAGCCTCACTCTGGTGCTCACAGTGGCGACTCCACTAGGGACATCACGGTAAAAGAGTGGTGGCATCTAAGAGTTTCCATATTAAGTTTTCCATCATAGTTGGATTAATTGTATGCATCATAACACCAGTCCATGTCTATACATACCACCCTGGTCCTGTATCAAACCTGTGATTATGGGTGAGTGAGTACCTTGGACTACATTTGACTCCTCGGGAAAGCGAATCTGCCTTCACCACTCGCTGCATTATACTGATAACCATCGATGATTCCTGACGGATAGACGTAAGGTATAGTCCTATATCAATGATTCCATTTGATTGGATAGGTTGTGGACAACGTGGTGGGAGACCTTAGCCTGTTCTCAAAACTGGACTAAAGCCCATGTAGTAAGCCTAGTAACATTCCAAACTAAGACCCTTATTGCATGCTATGTGGATCTTTGCCTTATCCTGTCAGTGGATTTGCATAGACCCGACCTATTTTGCTCCCACAAATTGCTCTGCTAAGAGTCGGAATCCTTTCATGATTTTGTATGGTTGCATAACCTTACGCTTATTCCATGGGCGTACTCTTATCATAACAATATGATCATGCCCGTATTGCTCTGCTAAGAGTCGGAATCCTTTCATGGTTCCGTATGGTTGCATAACCTCGTGCTTATTCCACTGGTGTACTCTTATCATTACAATATGATCATGCTCATATTACTCTACTAAGAGTTGGAATCCTCTCATGATTCCATATGGTTGCACAACCTCATGCCAATTCCATCGGTATTCACTTATCATAGCAATATAGCTAGGTCAAAATGTTGTTGGGTTTTCGTCGTAATCCCTTATATGATCAAGCAACAATCAAACCTTTTGCTTGCCTTATTGAGAAAATCGCACCTCAAGTTCCCAATGTAACTCTGGGTTAGTATCTCACCTAGGATAGAAGAACTTGAATTAACCAATTCTTGTAAAGGTATAAGGTTGGAAGGGAGTGCTGTTGTGTGCTACGTGTTCACTAACTATTTCATGTTTTTTGCCAAACATGCATACATGCATACTCATGCAATCTTCTAATGAATTTCATTTTGCAGCCATAATGCTGGATGTTTCCTAGTATAGGACATGCATGCATTTTATGTGATGCATCACGTGCACCCATGCATACACATGCTAACTTGCTTTGTTGCAGCCATGACATCGCATGTTCCCTAGAATAGTTCATACATACATCTTACGTGTCACATCACGTGCACCATATACGGCCACATATGCATACTCATGCATCCATGTTAACTCTTTCTATCCTATACAGACAATGTCAGACTCTCAGAATGCTAGAAATGTTGCATCCTCATTTGATCCTCCTGCTCCGACATTGGATGAAACCACACTTGCTGCAGTCCAGAAGCTCATTGACCAGTCTATGGCCAAGCTCTTGAATGATGACTTCAAGACTCTCCTACAACAGTAGATCTAGAAGGCTCTTAGTCCTGGTGAATTCATCACCCTACCAGGAAAAGGGGAAGGGCATCAATCTATATGATGTCGAGACTGATGATGATGTCTCACTCTATATGCATGATGTGTGGAAATTTAAGACCACTATCTTGGAACAGAAGATAGAACAGCTGTAAACTATCATGAAGACCAAGGGCATAGGGTTCGATCTAGACTTTGATGAGTTCTCTATCCGAGCTATCAAGGGGCTACCTGCCAAGTTCAAGCTCCCTGATGTTCCCAAGTATAATGGAGTTGGGGACCCAAAGAACCATTTGAAGACTTACACCATTCCGATGAGCACTACAGACCTGTCGGATGATCAGATAGTTTGGCTCTTCTTCATCTCACTAGAAGGACCAGCGCTTGCCTGGTATCATAGTCTCAACAAGGTAACCACAGTCAAGTGGAAGCCTCTTTCTACTGCTTTCTGTAAACAGTACGGGTTCAAGTCCCGATTTAATATAACCTTGATGGATCTGGAAATGGTTAAACAAAAAGCCAATGAATCTTTCATGGATTATTTTAGTCGATGGATGGACAAAGCTGCACTGGTCAGACAAAAGCCCTCTGAATCTAACATGATTAACAAGCTTATCACGGGGTCACTGCCACTCTACCAGGATAAGCTAAAATATCAGAAGTTCCATACTTTTAAGGACATCTACTCTATGGGACAATGCATTGAGCAAACCGAGGGTAAGAAAAAGGAGCTTTCCTTCCCAAAACCCAAAACCACCACATACACTCAAACACAACCAAAACCTCACTACGCTAACACCCTGTAAACATAAAAGCCCCACTACATCAATGCCCTACAAACACCAAACCCTATACTCCGAAACACTATCCTATCCAAGAGATTCTCAGATCTTGGAATGCCACTTTCCAAGGTTTTTGGGTGCCTCCTCAAAGCTAAACTCATCAAACCACTTGAACCAAACTTCAAAACATCACCCCCAGCCTTGGTGGATACCAAAACCTACTACCACTATCATCAGCATCATGGCCATAACACCAATAACTGTCGTTCTCTCAAACTGGTCATTCAGAATCTCATTGACTCTGGTGAGATCAAAGACCCTGAAAAATCCAAACCATCAACCAAGAAAAACCCACTGCCAAAATACCACAAAGCCAACCGTACCTACATGATCCAATCAGGGTTACCAGAATCCCTAATCCTTAGCTCCTTCTTTCCCCTCAGCAGTAAGGGGATTACTCAGTTGCCTACTATTACCTTCCGCCCTGATGGTGCATTGGACATTGGTGCCATTGACATATGATACGATAGTTTGGAGGATGAGTCTACAGCTACTCAGGATCCCATTAAGTCTGAATTGTCACAGGATTAGGCTTCCAAAAAGGGTAAGTCAGTCGAACCCCTAAGATAGTTAAGCTAGCACCAAAACCATCCAAGTAGCAGAAAGGGTTAGGTGCTAACAAGATGTCCTCTCGAGTCTGCAACATGACTTGCAGTGGTAAGGTGTTCACTCCTCCTGATCTTGGGAAGAAGCCAGAAGCTCCCAAAAAGCCGACCAAGGCTAGACATACTAGGAACGAGGCTGGTCTAAGCAATGTTCCAGCTCCACAACCAGCTGATCAGGCTACTCAGACTGATAATGTTGTTATCAAGCAGATGAAGAAGACGTAAGCTAATGTTAGTATTTGAGACTTGTTGCTATCCTCCCAACAACATTGACGAGCCGTTGTCAAAGCACTCTCAAGCATGAGAATATCTTCGTCTGCATCCACCTTCAGCATGAAGAGCCAGCTGGTAAACTGGGAGTTACAATCCAGTATGATCACTTTCTTTGACGCGGATCTACCGGTCGAGGGTGTTCACCACAATAAAGCACTCTTCATTACGGTGAACATTATAAACTTCTCCACTCCTTACGTCATGGTGGATGATGGTTCAGGTATCAATGTCTGTCCTCTCAAGGTGCTACCCAAGCTTGGGGTTTAGCTTTCAGACTTGAAGCCATGCAAGACTATCATTAGAGCATATGATGAGTCTAAAAAGGAGGTTACTAATACCTTCATCGCCACAATCACTGTTGGGCCGATCGAATCAGTGGTGGAGTTTACAGTTCTGGATATTCCCGTGTCATTTGCATTACTGTTAGGCCGACCATGGTTCTATCCTCTAGGAGGTATGCCATCCACCTTACACCAGAAGATCAAGTTTTCGCATAGCGAAGGTGTGGTTACCATCATAGCTGATGACGAGGTTGCTTTAGCCTGCATCAGAGAAGACGTCTGTTGACCCTGACTTTTCACCATCGTGCAATTATGGGCTTCTGTTGATTCGGCTCGATCTTGGTCTCCTTATTGATCCCGATTATGCACATAGGCCTCTATAGGCTTCCCTTGGGTATTCTGGTGTACAAAATACATCAGAGCTAGTGGGGCCCACCACGGCGCCTGGTAGGGCCCACCACCCTGAAACGTAAAATATCGCATTTAGGGCATTTGGCATTATTCACCATGAATAGTACATCGGTGGAACCCACTACCTTTACTAGCTATTCTGGATGCTCTATACACACATAGTATACCTTATTACTGCCTACACAAGGCAGAGCTTGCAGAATGCAAAATGTTGCATTTTGGGTCCCAGACACTATTCATCATGAATAGTACACAAGTGGGGCCCACTACTTTTAATTAGCCTATTTTGTGTATTATGTACTTACAGAATACATTTTCCAATTGCCTTACGTAAGGCACAACGCTTGGCATCACAAATGCCATATTCTGGGCCCACTACGCTGTAGGGTCCACCTAGGGCATCAATGGGGCCCACTACCCCTATTAGCCTATTTTATGTATTATGTACTTACAGAATACATTTCATGCCTGCCTACACATAGTTGGATATACAGAATGCAAAGTATCGCATCTTGAACCTAGATCACTATTCACTATGAATAGTACAGAAGCGGGCCCGCTTCCCCCATTAGCATATTCTGTGTATCATGTACTTACAGAATACTTTTTGCTGCAGCCTTACGCAAGGCACACCCCATGGCGTCCCGAATGTAGGGCCCGCCAAGCAGTTTGTGGGGCCCGCTTCCCACTATAGTTCACTTTGATGCATTCTGTACGCACAAAACACATCCCACCTGCTGCCTTACTCGAGGCAAAGTGTTTGGCATGCTATTTGCCACCACCTAAGCCCTTTTATGCTGTGGGGCCCACTGAAGTACTATTCACTATAAATAGTACACAGGTGGGGCCCACCACCTGACTCAGCCTAACTCAAGTGTTTTGTACGAACAGAACACATTTCCACTAGTGCCTACACGAGACACGACTCACGGCATCCCGAATGCCACATTTTAGCCCTAAAGGCCTGTTGGGCCCAAAACGGGCCCATTAAGCAAAACTAGATGTTTGGGGCTGAATTTGAGAAAACTTACAACTGCAAAGTTTCTCGAAATGTCATTTGCATCTTCCTAGACATATGGCACGCATCCCGTTTCACCCGTACGAGGCAGAGCACATAGGTCAAAAATGCAACATGCGTAGCGCATAGCCCGATAGGGTACGCACGTTGCATAGTAAAGATGTTTGGTCGGGAGCCTTCTCGGGATCGAATTTGGAAAAATTTTATTCTACAAAGTTGTTCCTTACGTTGAATAACGCTTATACGCTTGGGACGCACGTCCCAAAGCAGCCATAGTGGGCCCTACGCGACGGGTTCCAAACTATAGGCTACGCATATAGACCTATGTGCGCAGCATATAGGCTATGTGCTGCGCACATAGCCCTATATGTGGTGAACATAGGTTTAAAAATTTTCAAATCCGTGCAAAAATTACAAAATTGCCACGCCCAAAATTTGCTCTATAAATATAGAGCTAGGGGTCATCTGAAAAGGATCCCAAAATTGCCAAAAGGCAAGGCAAAACTCTGCCAAAATCACTCAAAAAATTAATTAAACACTTGATTAATTAAATCCTCAGAATTTAGAGACAATCTAGCACTAATTAGGGTCCCTAAACGCGTAAGGAAGCAAGATCAAGGAAGAACAGCCCTTGCTACAAGGTAATTTTCCTATTTTTCTTCGTTTTCCTTTTCTTCTGCTTAATTTTCGGGACTATATGCTGCACATATAGTCCTATGTGCACCACATGTAGCCCATGTGTGGCACACATAGGCCTATATGCAGCGTATATAGGCACTAATTTCCAAAGAAAACCCCATTTTTCTCCCAATTTTCACTGGTTTTCTTCTCGATCTGGCCATTTCAGTGATGTTTAAGGCCTTCTCATGCCTTAAATGTCCTAGATCTGCCCTAAATCAAGCCGGATTTTAAATAATTTTAACTTTAAAATTATTTTTCATGATTTGGATGCCAATCCATGAGCCAAAACCCGGTTTTGGGTTCGATCTACCTAGATAGGGGCCGGATATAGGGTTTCTGTTGAAAAATTTCTGATTTTGCTTCGGTTTTTCAAACTATGTATGCCACATATACATCTATGTGCACCACACATACCTTATGTGTGGTGCACATAGATCTCGGTTTTCACAGAAAAACCCAGTTTTAATCCAAACCGCTTCGGTTTTGAATTTTCTAGTGACTCCAATAGCTTTTCCATACACTTGGGGTTCTGGATCTGTCAAATATTGTCTTGATCTATTTAATTTTAGCCTTAAAATTATTTTTTTCAATTAATTGCTTAATTAATTGTTTAGTTCATCAAACCAGAGGCTGAATCGAGGTCAAAATGAGGTACTGTCTTCATTAAAGTTGCTGGATTTTATCTGTAGTTTGATTCTGTACTGATAGATTTAATTTTCTTGTAGATTCATCAACTATGTGTGCCACATGTTGATCTATGTGTGCCACACCTAGCCTATGTGTGGCAAACATAGACTGATGCGCGATGCACATAGTTCATGTTTTTTCAGAAAAACCATATTTCAGGCCATATTTTCATCGTATTTTGACGTATCCAATGGTATTTGAGTCTCATAGTGGCTTAAGTATTCTGGACTTGTCATATAAAAAATACATGTAATTAATTTTGGCCTCAAAATTAATTTTTATGATAAAAATGCAATTTTTACTCGTATAAAATGCGATTTTTGAAAGGATTGGAATTAATTGGTCGTAGGGCTATCTCCAGTAATTTGTGTGTGATAATAGTCCTCCTAATTAATTATCCATGATCAAATAAAATAATTTTACCTAAAATTATTTTTATTAAAATGAATTTCTATGATCCGGCTCGTGTTTATTCTTTCAATTATTGCCTAATAATTACTGGATTTTGACTCTTGGTTCATACTTTTAAATGGTATTGGACTAGTCAAATAAATCCAAAATTCATTTGCTACTAATGAATTTATTAGTTTATTTTACATATTAATCCATTCACGCATTTTGGATCGTGCAATTCGAGGGGAAAAAGGGGCATTACTTAATATCCTGGGAAATTATGTATGCGAGGAATTTTTGTAATAGGATAGGATTTATTATTCGGTCTGTAATAATCCCCCTATCTTGTGTGTATCCCCCCTAATTTCCTTGATCCATTTCATAGGCCTTTATTTTTATTCGTATATTTGCCTAAATATACTATGTCATCATGTCACATGCCATGTCACATGACACATGCACACACTACTATGCATGCCATGCATATACCGTATGCCATAACATACTGTATTTCATATACATATACATATAAATATGCAAATATGCCAAAACTCCAAATACGCAATCCAATACGCTCAATCAACCAATATGTTTTATCATGCACATATATGCCATGCCATGTCATATACCATACCGCGTCATATGCCATAACACATATCATACCGTATGCCATACATATACTATCTTGAATACACATTCATATACGCACTACTATGCCATGTCATGCATGTGCCATGCCATTCATCATATCACATGCTATGCATATAGTATGTCATAAATAACATGACCATGCATACGGTATGTCATTCACTTCACATGCTATGCATATAGTATGTCATCCATTTAACATGCCATGCATATGGTACGCTATACATTATGCCATGTCATGTATATGCCATGACATACATTATTTTCACACACCATGCATATGGTATACCATGCATTATACCATGTCATGCATATGATACATCATTTCACATGCCATGTCACATGACACAAGCACATTCTACTATACATGTCATGCATATGCCATGTCACACATCACTTCACATATCATACATATGAAATGACCATTCATTTCACATGTCATGCATATGCCATGTCACACTCCACATACTATACATACGCATTGCATGCGCTATATGCCCAACGCTAAAATAAATCAAAAATGTTAATGCATAACGCCATACGCTATTTGCCATATTATGTGGTTACATATCATGCTAGGTTGTCATATCACGCATATGATATGTCATACACGCTCACATGACATGCATATGCCATGTTACTTTATCACTATTTCGCATGTCATGCATATGCCATGCCATCTAAATGTCATATAGCTTTATATGTCATTTTATGTGCAAACTTTGCAACACCAAATCACATACCGCACTGTGTGCTTACATTTACGCTCGTATGCTTGCCTACTTAGGAAAATTGATCCCAACTATAATGGTAAAATCGATTTTGGAAACTCATAGAATAGATCTCTACCACCCGAACCCAATCTCTGAAGGGTTTAATTAGTACTCATGCTATGGGTCCATTGGACCAATCCGGAACCATCCGGTAGCGACTCCCTTCTTACTCTTTCGAGTCCGTATCATTCCCTAAGGGAACCACTTAGGAAGATTGCGCTTTCGATCCAAGTGCGGTCCCTGGTCCGTGACTTTTGCAAGCCTCGCTCTGGGCCCCGGTAGAAACTGGCGGTCACAGTGGCGACTCCACTGGGGACATCATGGCAAAAGAGTGGCAGCATCTAAGAGTTTCCATATCAATTTTTCCATCATAGTTGGATTAATTGTATGCATTATAACACCAGTCCATGTCTGCACACACCACCCTGGTCCCGTGTTAAACCGGTGATTGTGAGTGGGGGAGTACCTTGGACTCCATTCGACTCCTTGGGAAAGTACATTTGCCTTCACCACTCCCTGCACTGTACTGATAACCATTGATGATTCCTGACGGATAGATGCGAGGTATAGTCTTATATCAATGATTCCATTTGGTTGGATAGGTTATGGACAACGTGGTAGGAGACCTTAGCCTGTTCTCAAAACCAGACTAAAGCCCATGTAGTAGGCCTAGCAACATTCCAAACTAGGATCCTTATTGCATGCTATGTGGATCTTTGCCTTATCATGTGAGTGGATTTGCATAGACCCGACCTATTTTCCTCCCACATATTGCTCTGCTAAGAGTCAGAATCCTCTCATGATTCTATATGGTTGCCCAACCTCATGCCTATTCCATGGGCATACTCTTATCATAACAATATGATCATGCCCATATTGCTCTGCTAAGAGCTGGAATCCTTTCATGATTCTGTATGGTTGCCTAACCTCACGGTCATTCCACGGGCGTACTCTTATCATAATAATATGATCATGCTCGTATTGCTCTGTAAGAGTCAGAATCCTTTCATGATTCTGTTTGGTTGCACAACCTCATGCCAATTCCAATGGCATTCGCTTATCATTGCAATATGGCTAGGTCAAAATGCTATCGGGTTTTCACCATAATCCCTCATATGATCAAGCAATGATCAAACTCTCTTGCTTGCCTTATTGAGAGAATTGCACCTCGAGTTCCCAGTGTAACTCTGAGTTAGTATCCCACCTAGGGCAGGAGAACTTGAATTCACCAATTCTCATGGAGGTATAAGGTTGGAAGGGAGTGCTGCTACATGCTACGTGTTTGCTAACCCTTTCATGTTTTCTGCCAACCACGCATACATGCATACTCATGCAATATCCTAACGAATTTTGCTTTTGCAGCCATAACGCTGGATGTTCCTAGCATAGGACACGCATACATCCTATATGAGGCATCGTATGCATACACACATATGCATACTAACTCGCTTTGTTGCAGCCATGACATCGGATATTTCTTAGCACAGGTCACGCATACATTCTACATGTCGTATCACGTGCATCACATGCAACTGCATGTGCATACTCATGCATCCATGCTAACCTTTTTCTGCCATGTACAGAATCATGTTAGACTCATAAAATGCCAGGAATGTCACATCCTCATCCAATCCTCCTTCTCCAACTTTGGATGAGACCACTCTCGCTGCAGTTCAAAAGCTTATCGACCAATCTATGGCCAGGCTCTTGAATGAAGAATTCAAGACTCCTGCAACAGCAAATCCGGGAGGCTCTTAGTCATACTGAATTCATCACCCTGCCAGCTCCGATCAAGGAAAAAGGTAAAGGTGTCAATTTGTATGACATCGAGACTGATGATGACGTCTCACTCCAAATGCATGATGTTCAAAAAACTGAGACTGTCTTGGAGCAGAAGATAGAATAGCTACAACCTATCATGAAAACCAATGGCATGGGGATGGACCTGGACTTTGATGAGTTCTCTGTCCGTGCAATCAAGGGGCTGCTTGTCAAGTTCAAGCTCCCTGATGTTCCCAAGTGCAATGGAGTTGGGGACCCGAAGAACCACCTGAAGACCTACACCATGCTGATGAGTACCACTGACATGTCGGATGATCAGATTGTTCAGCTCTTCTTCATATCACTAGAGGGACCAGTGCTAGCCTGGTATCACAGCCTCAATAAGGCAACCATGGCTGAGTGGAAGCCTCTTTGTACTACTTTCTACAAATAGTACGGGTTCAAGGCCTGATTTGATGTAACCCTAATGGACTTGGAAATGGTTAAACAAAAAACCAATGAGTCTTTTATGGATTACTTCAATCGTTGGATGGACAAAGCTGCATTAGTCTGACAGAAACCATCTTAATCAGATATTATCAACAAGCTTATTATGGGGTCACTGCCACTCTACCAGGATAGGCTAAAGTATCAGACATTCCACATGTTTGAAGACATATACTTAGTGGGACAACGCATCGAGCAAACTGAGGGTAAGAAAAAAGAGCCTTCCTTCCTCAAACCCAAAACCACCACATACACTCAAACGCAACCAAAACCTCACTATGCCAATGCCCTACAAATACCAAAGCCACAGTACATCAATGTTGTGCAAACACCAAACCCCATACTCCAGAACACTATGCCATCCCAGAAATTCTCAGATCTTGGAATGCCACTTTCCAAGGTCTTTGGACACCTTCTCAAAGCCAAACTCATCAAACCGCTTGAACCAAACTTCAAAACACCACCCCCAGCCATGGTGGACACTAAAACATACTGCCATTATGTTAGTGTATACTCTAGAGCATCATATGTATTTATACTATACGTTTTCATTAATAAAGGCATTATTCATTATATAGTACAATATTTTAAATAAACTTGTTTTACTTGGAGTATTAAACTATATATTGAAGTCCATGATATTGGAATAGTGCAAAAGAATCCATAAAGAGTTTATGGAATGAGATTCTTATTGTATGCAAATGTTCAATATCTAAATATCCCTGA
>CANYBF010991379.1:0-20374 GCA_948192965.1 Dalechampia spathulata | reverse complement strand
CAATATCATGGACTTCAATATATATATAGTTTAATACTCCAAGTAAAACAAGTTCATGTAAAACATTGTACTATATAATGAATAATGCCTTTATTAATGAAACATATAGTTCAAATACATATGATGCTCTAGAGCATACATTAATAGTCTAGGCCCGTGATGGTATCATTAGACTGAGATCTCCCAAAAATCAGAAAAGAGATCAGTCTATTACAGTAAAATAGAGCTGGAGACTTGAGGCACGATGCCTTCTATCGAGAAGGCGGAAAGAGGTATCAAGGGCTATGTCCCTCCAGAAAGCATTACGGTCAAAAACTGTGGATTTGGCATTCAAAATGCCATCTGTGTGAAAACCAAAGAGAGCATCAAACTCAGAAGGAGAAAGAAAAGGATATGTCCTGAAGATTTGGAAGGTACAGGAGAAGGATGAAGATAGAGAAAAGGTCTATAGGAACTTGAGAGCTACAGACTGAATAAAGTGGTTAGGGATAAACGTAAAGTTTGACCAACCTACATTGGCCAAATATCCCAGAACATCATCCTCCAATCCAGTCTGACAGAGAGTAGGATGACACATAAAATGAGAGTGAGAGAAAACTTTCTCACTCAGAATGGAGGTCCTGACTGTTGAAGTAGCAGTGGCACTATGAGGGCCAGAGTCAGAACGGACAATGCGTTTGACTCTCCGTGAGGAAAAGTTTCCATAATCACCAGGAGTAGACATAATGAAAATTAATAAATAAATAAAAAGTAGATAATGAAGTTAAAAACAGATTTTTTCAAAAAATCGACAGGAGTAACGATGAGTTTTGAAAAACTCAAAAACTGGTACATGCACAGAAATCAATAAAATTTGACACATAATACCTAAACACAATCCTCAGTAATAAACTCTAAAGAACCTATAGCTAAAACAACCTAGAATGATCAAAAAATCAAAAAGTTAAAAAAGCAGTAAAAGGTAATGAAATAGTAAAACTGGAAAGTAAAAACAGAAGAAAATGATAGAGAAACAAACCAAAAAGAGGATTAGGATTGTGGGCAATGGAGTTTGGAAGGGTTGGAAACTGATTTGGAAGAGTTTGGCTAAGGATTTTGAGAGAAAACTGAGTTAAAAATGAGTGAAAAACTGAAAAATCACGTTTAAAAATTGATTTTCAGGTCATGTACAGGTGTACGTTTAGGGCGTAAGGCCTTACAAGCCAAAAATGCCTTAAAAATTCATATCACGTACGGGCGTATGGGTGATACGTATGGCCGTACTAACTAGAAATGTTTGGGATTCATGACCACGTACGGGCGTATGATTAAGGCGTACGGCCGTACAAGGCTCTTAGCTAAAAATTTAAAAGGAACGTGTAAGGGCATACCCAGTTTGGTACGACTGTACCACATGGCATACGAGTGTACTGAAATGAGTAACGACCATACCAAACATTGCCTGAAACAATGGAATTGATCATTGAGGATCCGTATGGGCGTACCAAAGGTCGTACGACCGTACGGGGATTAAAAATAGAAAATTTTTGAGGAGTTTTCTAATTTTTCTTGAAATTTCTAAAGTCCACCAATCACTCCTATTTCAAAAATGACCCATCTATCATTCCTAATCCATGTTTGATGAAATTTAAACGTTCTTCACTAAGGGGTTTTGTAAAAATATCTACCAATTGGTGAGTTGTATCAACAAATTCTAATACATCCTTTCATTTTTATACATTATCATGTAGAAAATGATGCCTAATATCAATGAGCTTAGTCTTAGAATGTTGAATTGGGTTTTTAGATAGATTTATGGCACTAGTGTTATCACATTTAATGGAAGTACATGAAACATAGACATTGTAATCCCTTAATTGTTCTTGAATCCAAAGCACTTGAGCACAACAACAACCTGTGGATATGTATTCAGATTCAGTAGTAGATAATGACACACAATTTTACTTCTTGCTAAACCAAGAAACCAAACAATTACCTAAGAAATGACAAGTGCCAGAGGTACTTTTCCTATCTAATACATTTCTAGCAAAATTAGCATCAGAATAAGTAGATAAGTCAAAAGAATTATTTCTAGCATACCATAAGCCATAATGAATAGTTCCAATCAAGTATTTAAAAATTCTTTTCACAGCACTCAAGTGTGATTCCCTAGGAGATGATTAAAATTTAGCACACATATACACAACAAACATAATATCTATCCTATACGCAGTTAGGTACAATAAACTACCTATCATACCTCTATACTTCTTTTGATCCATATGTTTGCCACTTTCATCCAAGGAAAGCTTTATGGTAGTGCTCATGGGAGTCCTGCTAGCTTTAGCATCTTCCAATCCAAACTTCTTGAGCATATCTTTAGTGTACTTGAATTGGTTGATGAAGATTCCATCTTTACATTGCTTGACTTGAAGTCCCAAGAAATACTTTAATTCTCCCATCATGCTCATTTCAAATTCTCCTTGCATACACTTAGAGAATTCCTTGCACAATCTCTCATTAGTAGCACCAAATATGATATCATCAACATAAATTTGAATGAGCAAGATATCATGTTTATAATGCTTAATGAAAAGTGTTGTGTCTGCTTTTCCTTTTTCAAAACCATAATCAATAAGAAAACTACTTAATATATCATACCAAGCTCTAGGGGCTTGTTTAAGGTCGAATAAAGCTTTGGTAATTTTGAAAACATGATTTGGAAATTCAAAATCTTTAAAACGAGAGGGTTGTGCAACATAGACTTCTTCATTTATAATACCATTCAAAAAGGCACTTTTCACATCCATTTGAAAAAGTTTAAAGTTCATGTGAGATGCATATGCCAATAACATTCTAATAGCTTCTAATCTAGCTACAGGTGCAAATGTTTCATCAAAATTTATTCCTTCTTCTTGACAATATCCTTGTGCCACTAACCTAGCTTTATTCTTAGTTATGACACCACTTTCATCAAGTTTGTTCCTAAAAACCCATCCTATAACTGATGCATCTCTAGGCTTAGGTACTAATTTCCATACATTATTTCTATCAAATTGATTTAGTTCATCCTGCATAGCCAACACCCAACTCTCATTATCTAAAGCTTCATTCATATTCTTAAGTTCAATCTGAGAAATAAAAGCAAGGTTATTATGAATATCCTTAAATTTATAACGAGTTGTTACCCTTTTTGATGTTTCACCTATAATTCATTCCTTGGGGTGTTCTTTCGGGAATTGCCACTCCTTTGGAAATCATGCTCAATATGAGGTGCAGCTGGGTGAGGAGGAAGGTCATTTAATTCTTCCTTGTCAACATCTTTTGGTGCAATTTCTTGTTGATGCTCTTGTTCTTTATTTTGCTTCAATAAGATTCCTACATCATCATCAACATTATCCTTTCTTGGACCAAGGGAGTTAGTTTCATTAAAAATAACATGCATAGATTCCTCTACAACCAAAGATTGTTTGTTGAACACCTTATATAATTTGCTAGATGTAGCATATCCTAAAAATAAACCCTCATCAGTTTTTAAATCGAATTTTCCAAGGTTATCCTTGGTGTTTAAGATGTAGCATTTGCATTCAAATACTCTAAGGTAAAAAATTCTTGGTTTTCTACCATTCCATAGCTCATAAGGAGTTTTGTGTAAAATTACTCTTAAATGGACTCGATTTATGACATAATAAGCAATATTGACCACTTCGGCCCAAAAGTAGAATGATAATTGATACTCGTTAAGCATTGTATGTGCCATGTCACAAAGAGTTTGGTTTTTCCTTTCAACTACCCCATTTTGTTGAGGAGTTCTAGGAGATGAAAAATTATGATGAATGCCATGCAATTCACAAAATGATTTAAAACTTTCATTTTGAAATTCTTTTTCATGATCACTTCTTATTGATGAAATGTAATAACCATTTTCATTTTGCATTCTTTTTATTATAGTTTGAAAAGTATTAAATGCATCATCTTTATGAGCTAAAAATGAAGTCTAAGTAAACCATGAGTAATCATCCACAATCACAAGTGCATAATGCATACCACCTAAACTAGCTACTCTAGTTGGTCCAAACAAATCCATATGCAACAACTGAAGGGGTT
The DNA here is from genome assembly GCA_948192965.1 of Dalechampia spathulata. Classification (NCBI taxonomy): domain Eukaryota; kingdom Viridiplantae; phylum Streptophyta; class Magnoliopsida; order Malpighiales; family Euphorbiaceae; genus Dalechampia; species Dalechampia spathulata. Next base: position 16,288 of record CANYBF010991379.1, on the reverse strand, counting down.
TAGAAGAAGTTACCTTATTTTTCATTTTAAATGAGGATTTTACCTATTTTCCTATTTGGCAAGCTTCACACACCTTGTCCTTTGCAAATTTGATCTTTGGAAGTCCAACTACATGTTCATTCTTCCCGAGATCTCTGATGCTTTTGAAACTAGCATGTCCAAGTCTTCTATGCCAAAGCCATGAGTCCTCACTTATAGAAACAAGACACTTCACATTCTTATTAGGAATAGAATCTAAATCAATCATATAAATATTTTCTATCCTATCTCCTTGAAAAACTAACTTATCATCATTAATTCTATAAACAAAACAACCTTTTGGATCAAAAATAACTTTCAAACCATTATCACACAATTGACTAATACTAAGTAAGTTATGTTTTAATCCTTCTACTAATAAAACTTTGCTAATAGAAAAATTGAATCCTTACCGACCTTACCAATTCCAATAACTTTACCTTTGGCATTGTCTCTAAAGGTGACATTACCTCCCTCATATTCTTCAAGATTTGAGAAAAGGCTTGCATTATCGGTCATGTGCCTTGAGCAGCCACTATCAAGATACTATTTATTTTCACTAATCTTGGATCTCAAGAATACATGTTAAACACAAATGCATTTACTTCTTCTTAGGTACCCAAATGTATTTGGGTCCTTGGGGGTTAGAAGCATTTATATCATCATTCCAATGCATTTTCCTAATAAAATATCTATTAGTTGTATGCCCCTTTTTATTGCAATAATGACATATTACATTTCTGAATTTAGAATGGTTATGCACATGTTTCCTTTTGGATGCATGGGAATGATTATGGTTACATGAGCATGAACAATGATGTACGTTATGCATATGTGCTCTATGAGTCTTAGGATGAACATGTTTCTTTTTCAAATCATTTTGTTTTTGCTGTGATGTAGAGGCTTTGACAAAAATGGTACCCTTAGAGGTGTAGGAGGAGTTTTGATTAAATCCAATACCCTCTTTATTACCACTAAGTTTTTGGTGTTTTAAAATAGTATCTATCTTGACCTCACTTTGTTCAAACCTAGATAAGTTATCTTTTAACAAATCCTTTTCTTTTGAAAGTTTATCATTTTCATCCTTTAAAAGCTTGTTCTCTTTTTCAAAGTTTTCAAGTTTTATTTTACAAAAGTTAAATTCATTTTGTAAAACATCTTTCTCTTTTGTAATGGATGCATGTTTATTTTTAAGTAATTAATGCTTCTTAGCTAATTTTTCATACTTTTCTAACAATGCCTCTAATGCACCACAATAATCATCATCATAAAGCTCATCATTACTATAATAAGATTGAGATGATGTGGTTACCTCATCATTTTCTTCATCATCTAGAATGCCATAAAGCAAAGGTTGGTTTCTCCTTCATCCCCAGACACCTCCTCATTTAATTCACTGTCATCATCCCACGTAGCCTTCAATGCCTTCTTTTTGAAAGGCTTGGATGGTTTGTTAAGGTGAGGACATTCATTCCTCATGTGTCCTGGCTTATTGCATTCATAGCAAATGATTTGATTTCTTAATGGATTGTCCCTTCAGTTGAAGTCCCTTCTTTGTTCGAATGGCTTCTTGCCATCCTTTTCAAGCTTCTTCTTCTTCATGAGAAAGTTCTTGACACATTTGGAGAGGAGTGCCACTTCATCATCAATGTCTCCTTCACTTATGGAAGAGGTATCTTCTTCTTTTGAAGCTTTAAGTGCAATCCCTCTCAGCTTATCTTCCTCTACCCCTTGCTTAAGGGTAATCTCATATGTAAGAAGCTTTTCAAGAAGCACATTGGTTGATAATATGGATAAGTCATTTGCTTCTTCAATAGATGTCACTCTAGCCTCCCAATCCTTCTTAGGCAGTACCCGCAAGATTTTATTGTTGATATCTTCTTTTTGATACATCTTGCCAACCTTTATTAGGCCATTTATGATCACCATGAGTCGATTATACATTTTGGAAATTGACTCATTTGCCTTAATTGTGAACAGCTCATATTGATATGTCAATAATTGAATCTTCTTGTTTCAAACTTGATTGGTCCTTCATGATGAGTCTCCAAGCAGTCCATACTTGCTTTGCCATGACACAATGTGATACTCGACCATATTCCTTATGACTTATAGCATAATACAGTATGTTCATCACCTTTTTGTTCTAAAAGTTTGCTCTTAATTCCTCCCTAGTCCACTCTTCCCTATCTTTGAGAGAAACAACACCATCAATTATAATTGTTTGAGGTAAGTACTATTTTATCATCAAGTCAAATAATTCAATTCTATCACTATCCAAGAAGACTTCTATCCGGTGCTTCCAATACAGATAATCCATTCTATCAAAGAATGGGGGTCTTGTAAATGATTGACTCTCACATGTTGCCATAGGATCTTTGACTTAAGAATTTTACTTCTCAACAATGAGCACCAATGTTTCGATACTAAATGAAAATCCTCATGGTTTGGCACTAACTCTTGCCCACATCCACTTCTCCTAAGTCTCGACTTATAGTGGTTCGGCACTAACTCATGCTTACGTCCACTTCTCCTAAGTCTTGACTTAGGTTTCCACTAAATCATAATCAATTACAACAATGATTCCATAAAAGAATCCTAAATCCCAGTGTTTTTTAGGCTCACACTCAAACCTTTACAGAAATTAATCTCATAAACTCTCAAATACAAATTAATGCCCAACCATTAATCACACACCAACCCACAATAATAAAACCTAATACTTAGATTGTGGGAATACAATAGAATGAGAGTTTACAATTGCTAAATACATAAAATATAAGTAAACTTAATTGTTCTTGATAATGAAAGCTCAAAGGAACAATTGCTCTGCAAAACTAGCCTTTAGGAAGAAAGATATGAAAGTTATATATGTAAAATAGCTGTTAGAAAGGGTTTAAAGCCTTTTTGCAAAGTCATGTATGGTCGTACCTGTCTTTGTATGCCCGCACAGATTTAAAAATCACTTTGGAAAAATGGGAGGGAAATATGGTACCAAAACAATTTTCCTAACAAGCAATTTTCTTGCGAGCTCGTGTATGGCCGTACCACCTATAGGTACGCCCGTACCATAATAGGTTTGCTGATAAACCAAATTCTTGCGAGCAACGATACACCTGAACCAATCAATGGTATGCCCGTACCATTATCAAGTAAACAGTACTGACTTGGTACGATCAGCAGTATGGCTGTACCACTCATTAAAACAATTTGGTACACCCGTACCAAAATAGGTACGCCCATACCATACACAATATCATAACTAAAAATGACAAATAACTTAAATTGACTCACATGTGACACACATATCAAAACCTTGGGTCTAACAATGTTGATTTTCTTGATTTCAATTCTTTATTTTTTATGATATTTAGTTTTTATCACTATTTTATGCTTTTTTGAATAAAACATTTTATTTTCCTTATCATTACGTCTTCTATTTATGCTATTTGCCATATTTACAATTATTTTATGTAATATTTTATTCACTTTAAATTGGCTTATTTTAAAATTTATTAGTTTTTATTGATTTTTATTGTATGTTTTAATTTTTCATATCGTCTGTGTTCTTAGTGATTTTCAGTATTATGTTGCATTTTTTGTTGTTATTGTTGCATGTTTACCATTTTTTTTATTTTTTTTTCATATTTTATTTGCCATATTACTTGTTTTTAATTTTTGTGTTTATTGAATATATTTATCTTTTTTTGTTTATAGGTGAAATGGTTTTTGGTGAATGTAGTTTTGATACTGCTAGTTCATCTTTTATTATTCCCTCTTCTTTAATTTTCAGTAGGAGCGATTATGTTAACTCTTTGATTTATATAAAGATTTTGACTTATCTAATATTAATGTTTGTTTTGATGTTGAGGTTAGTTATGAATTTTCTAGCAAGTCAATTTTGAGGAAAATAATTAATATAATTGCTTTGGATAAGAATTTTGAATTTTATGTAAATGATCTAGCTTGAATTATTTCATTATTTGTTATGTTGAAGATGGATGTAGATGGTTTATGTGTGCTTTAAAAGTACTATAGTAGAGATGTATGGGTTATTTGGAAGTATATAAATGAACATTCTTGTGCACAAGATATCATTTCAAATAAGAATCATGAGGCTTCTAATCATATAGTTGCTTAGTTTTTGAAGGATGACTTTAGTAGAGGCATTAGTGACCATTCAAAACCTAAGAATATTATTGCACTTATTGATGCAAAGCATGATATCTGTATTAGTTATTATAATGCTTGGAAGGTTAGACAACATGCATATGATGATATTAAGTGTCATGTAGGATTATCTCATGGTTTAATACCATTACTTTGTTCAAAGATTGAAGAGAAGACTCCTGATATATTAGGTGTTGTTGTCTATGTTTTATATATTTAGTTAGCATAGTATGATTTATATTTATTGATCATATTTACAATGTTTTATTAGTTTTAGGTTTATTTACTTGTTTCAAGGTTGATTCAAGTAATAGATTTTTATATTTTTTTGTCTTTTAGTGCCTTTATTCAAGGTTGGTTTAAATGTCAACCTGTTATTTTTGTAGATTGTCACACTAGATCAATGAAAACATATTCCCATAAAATGATTAATAAAACCATATGATTAGGAATTCATTAATCACTTTACAAAGGATCTGTAGATTTTTTTACTTTGATGGAATATATTTGATATATTTGTGTAACTATAAATTTTATTACCCATGGATTAATATTATCACTTATTCATATAAAATATGTAAATATAAATTATGATATGCCATTAAGCAACCCCTATATATAAACATCATTCATATAATTTAGATAAGCCACACAGTAGGTAATTATAGCATTTTTACTATTACACAAACATGAAATATTTTACTGCCCAGAATTATACAATGATAGTTGCATAATAAAAACATATACTAGGAATAGGTTATACTGTCAAAAGTGTATTCCAAGAATTGTACAAAATTTATCTCTATATTCTTTGTATTTTCCATATTCTCTATAGCTATATCATATTGATATATAAATATACTAATGCCACTCTTATATCGCCCTTTGTACATATATATATAATTGTACTTCCCCTATTACTGCATCATGTCATACTTATGATATGTGATACATGACTTATGATTAAATCATGTATGCATTTGTATAATGTTGAATTAATTATGGAATCATATCATTTATGGTATATTCATATAATTCGTATCAAAACACATAAATAAGTAAATAAGTAAATAAATATTCATTAGATGTCCATACCATTATACAATAATATGCTTGTAATTAACAAGCTTATATTCTTTACTTGTGAATTTTATTTATGGATAGTTAATATTAGACACAAATCTATTTTCACTTTGCTTATATCTATATGTGAAACAAGGTTAACAATCTTTCTATTATCCTCGCCTGTTATAAATAAATTTTTTAATATTTTAATCAAATAAATTACATACTTATTTTAAACATTCACCCTTAATTATCGTAAAGTCATATACCTATTGAAGCTCATGCATTATAACTAAGAATTCAATCATTTAGGATACCAAGTGTTGTTAATTAACTACAATTTACTGGAATTTAATGCCATTATTGATGAATTTTGATCTCCTTCTTATCTCAAAATATTAGAGCTACAATAGCTATAGTTATATAAAGTTGATCAATGTTTCCCCTGTAAGACTCGATACATATATACTAATGCATTTAAGGGGCTATTTATTTAGTCAAAATGAAATAAAATAATTCCTGCATACTATTTACCTTAATAATCTATGAAATCCATTACATGATTTAGTGGCATTCTTAACCCCAAGGTTGAATTGTATTTATATATATATTAGCCACATCATAGAACAAACATCACTTAAGAAATTTAAAGGAATTAGATTCAATGCTTTGTTACTTTACATATGGTTCAAATTTGAGAAATACAGTTATTAAATGATGTGATCATGATACTATAAGTTAGTCATTTATCCATGTAACTTGGATAAAACAAATACCTATGTATACCTTCATAAGTTCCACCAATTATGGCTAAAATATATTTTACTATAACTTCCTTTCACTCATGAAAAGAATGGTTACATGATTAATTTTGGTAAAGTTTAATTATTGGTAACATAATACTATTTTTTGTGTAACAATAACTGTCTGTAGTTCATAACATTACAAATTTTTTGATGCTATACATGCGCATGTATCCCTACTCAAGTTACCTCCTAGATTTATGCCAAGGAATAATTGTTTTGGTTTCCAAACAAGGATCTGCAATTCCCTATATAAAAACTTAGCTCAATAGACTATCCATCCTTATGTCATGCTTACTCATATTTATACATACTAATTATATGGTCCAATAAGTTCTAGAATAGGTATGCACTTAATTATTAAAGTTGTAATTTACTTGACGTAATGAGCCATAATAATTCTCCATTTATCTTAAGGAAAAATGGAAATAGATCGGACCCCTCTCAATAGGTATAATTCAATTAACTTAAACATAAGTTTACATACGTACATGCATATAAATAGTTTTCCATAATCTATAATACTCCCAATTTCAGGTAGAATGTTTAAGCATGTCTCTTAGTATTGTCCAACCTGATTAATAAATTAATAGACTTTATGAGCACCTAACTCATTAAAATTGGAGTCATATGATCCATGCTTGGCTAATAAATAGGTACTAACTTGGAACTTATAACTTGCTTAATGCTTTTATTTTATTATATTTCTTTTCATGACAACCATCAACTCAATACTATACTCTAGCTATTTCAATCAATTACATAATTTGAGTTCACCAAAAATGGAGCTAGCTTTTAACTAAAACATATAAATGCACACCTCTATTTGTTACTAGTATGACCATAACATTTCCACATTAATTCAAGTAGTAGTTGAATTAATTTCCCAGCTATAACATCTATATATCATACATAAAAGTTTGAAGTGGATGACATTAAATTCATGCTTGTTATTCAATCAGTCATCTAGCATCTAAACATTTATTTAGTCTTAACATAGTTTATTTGTCCACTATTGGTTCTCAATAAATGAACGTGTTTACTTCCCATGTTTTAAGGTAGCATCATAATAATTCTAAGTTTTAATGTGTTTGACCATGGTTAAACCATGCAACACCTAATAATTTCTACAACCCACATATACAAAGGTCATAATTTCGGTCTTATTCATGCAAGGATGCAAAACATAGTACCTTATTAGTTCTTATGTTTAAAAACATAGTTGTATTTGTAAATATATGTCCCTAAATAAATTAGATACTTGCATGCATAGTTTTATTTCATACCTTTAAGCAATCATATCCCATAATAACTAGGTTCTTCATACATATAGAATACATCATAAAATATATACATACTCACACATAATATACAAGTAATTTATATACAACAACATGATCGCTGATTAGATGACAATAATTTAATCACTACTTTACTGCAAGCATACAAGTAATTGTAGTAAGATATTGATCCCACGAGGATTTGTACCTATCCACCACTACTTGAATTTCTCATTTGTTCAAGCAACACTAATGGTGTGGTAATTGAACATGGACTGTTACAAGGGTAACTATTTAAAAAAATAGAAATAGGATGAAAGATACAAGATAAACTATGACAAGAACATAGGACTTGAAATCATCATCACCAAGCTAGGATAACTGTCATGTGCTTATTACTACCCAAGATATCCAACAGCATTGATAACCCTCTCTCGAGACGGAACCAACTAAATTTCTTACTAATCTCATATTCACTTAGTCACTATCGTGGTCCTCGAATTAGGAGAACTATCAAGCAATCATATAGGAATTAGGAACATGTAGATCTCTCATACACATTTACCCAACCAGTATGAGTAAGCATTCCATAACTCAACCCTTGCTGCAATTACAGAGCATAGGAACTCAGTTAGAAAACCAATCTTTTAGAATTGAACATCTCTCAATGAACAAGCATTCCACAACCCAACTCTCGTTGTAATCATAAAGTAGAGATTTCATTTCTAACATCATTCTTTAAAATTAAAATTCATAGTAATGTTTGAAGCAAACATAAATAGTTATTTTCAGCAAGGGGTTTTAGAAATCAAATCCTATAGAAAGTACTTAACCACTCATGGCTAAGGGAAGAATACAATAGAAATGAAGAACACAGAAGAACAAAGGAGAACATAAAGTTGCCCTGAGGAACAGGCTGCTACCTCTGTGGATGATGGATCCCCAAACCCTAGCTGCTACCTTCCTTTTATGCTTCTCATGGAGGTTTTCCCCAATCTTATCTTCCATTTATTTGTATCTCCTGCCCATATTGTAGGTTCCATTTCCTATGAGATCTCCATTAACGCTTTTTGTTTTTGTTCCCCTCATGGAACCCATTCTTCCCCTTGAGTTGACTGCAAGATTTGTACTTTAAATGGCCAATAATTGTAGGTCCACAATTGTGGAGTTAGAGTCCACGATCATGGCTTTTTCTAGTAGCTTTTTTTTCTTAGCTGCCTTGACTCCACGATCGTGGAAAGTTCTAATAGGTCTCCTTCTTGCTTGGCTTGTCTGCCACGATTGTGGTAATGAACTCCATAATCATGGAGTGACTTCTTCATGCATAAAACTCCTTGTTTCTTCTTATTTACTGTCCTAAGGCTATACACTTAACACACATATCAACTTCTACTAAAAACACAATAACAAAGTAAAATATAATAAGATTGATGTCCAATCATAACCTAAAAACACCTAAAATCTAATGCATGATGGCACACATCACAACATACCCTTGAACATTGTTTACAAGCTTACCATATTTAATAACAATTATGAACATGAAATAATTTTTTGCATTACTAAGTTTATATAGCTGTGATATCCCATGACATTTATTTATATAACTAAAATCATTAACCTTCTAACTTACATGTTCAATAATTCTAATTTCTTATAATCTAAATATTATTTATCTATATAAAATTTTGTAATTATTATTAGCTTATATGTATATACATATATATATATATATATATATATATTATGTGTGTTTGTCATACTCTCATCATCATTTTCCTTTTAACTTATTTAGTTCATCAATTAATGATATTATCCTATATCTTTTATAATTATATATTATATATTTTGTTATTTAATTAATGATTATTCTTATTATATCATCATAAAAAATCTAAAATATAACTTAATGTATTTACAATCATATTTATGATAATGATGGTACAAGTGGATGTGACAGCTCTCTCACTCTAAAGAAAATTTCATCTCAAAATTTAAATCTAACTGGTCTATGAATAACTAGGGGTATTGTTGTCTTATATCTGCCTCTCATTCCAAGGTCACTTCTTGACATGTATGATGATTTCATAACTCTTTTAGTAAATGAATTTGTTTGTTTATTAATTATTTTAGCTCTTTTAGCCAGAATAGCTATTAGTTCCTCACTATATGTAAGATCAAATTGAATCTCTATGACTTCTATTGGAATTACATGTGATGGATCTGACATGTATCTCTATAACATAAAAATATGAAACACATTATATATTCAATATAACTCTGATGATAGTGCTAATCAATAAGCCAATGATCCAATCCATTTGAGAATTCATATGGTTTAATGAATCTAAAACTCAACTTGCCCTTTTGACCAAATCTCATTATCCATTTTCAGGGTGATACTTTCAAAAATAATTTATTGCCACATTATAGTTAATATCCCTTCATTTTAGTTCAATATAAGATTTATATCTGTCTAATGTAGCTTTCAATCATTCTCTGATCAATTTAACTTTATCTTCAATTTCCTGTACTAAGTTGGGTCATAGCAGTCTTCTTTCTCTAATTTCATTCCAATTAAGTGGTGTTTTGCACCTTCTTCTATATAATGCTTCATATGGAGCCACTTATATGTTGGATTGATAAATGTTATTACATGTAAACTCCATAAATGGTAGATATCTATCCCATTTGCCTTCCCATTCAACGATACATGCTTAAAGCATATCTTCTAATATATGTATAATTCTTTCAGATTGATGATCTATTTATGGGTGAAAAGTTGTACTAAGCCTTTAACTCGTTCAATTCTACTAGTGCCATTTTATAAAGTGTTATTGATATCGGCTCTATGCCTGGCATTACCTTGATTTTAAACTTTACCTCTCTAATTGGTGGTAAACTTGACAATTCTTCTAGAAAAACATCCAAAAAATCACAAACTGTGGATATTTCATTGAGTTTTAGTCTTTTTAACCAAGTATCTTTTACATGTGCTAAAAATGAGTCACAATCCTGTATTAACAATTTTCTGGCAGTAGTAACTAAGATAATAGTAGTTGTTACTAGTGGTTTACTACAATGTATCTTGACAATAATATCAAATCACTATCTTCAATTTATAGTCAACCACTGTTTGATATTTCAACAACTAGTCCATCCTTAATATCATATTATTTTCTTTAAATGGCATTTCAATCAGGTTAGGTGGGAAACAAATATCATGCATGATCAAAGGAAAACCCCTACATATTCACCTAATAATAACATCTTGTCCTAATGGACTAGACACCATAATATCATATCCTAGATTTTCATATTGCAAATCAAATATGTAAGCAAGTTTAACATTTATATATGAATGAGATGATCTAGGGTTAAATAAAATCAAAGCCTCATGATCAAAGATCAGAAAATTACTAATTACCATATCTGTAATTGATGCATGCTCTTGTTGATGCATAGTATAAACTCTAGCTAGAGCTCCATGGATTGTAATCGAATTGACTAAACCTTGACTGCTACCTTTGCCTATCTTAGCTCTACTCCTGCCTCTGCCTCTACCTTTATCACTAGATTATGCAACTGTAGAAGTAGGTCTAATAAATATGTTTTATTTGTAACTACCTCCCTCTACTATAGTGTGTAAAGGCATAACTGCATGAGCTGTATAGTCTCTGGCTATCACATCCTCAATCGAGCACCCACTTTGCATTCATGAATTGATTGATACATTATGTTTTTATATGTTATAAGTGTGATATTGACATGAAATTATGCAAAAGATGGAAATTATATGATGTGATAAGATTTTCAGGCTATGATGTTGAAATAAAAATTTTGATGAAACCATTGAAATGGACCAATTGAACGATGATTAATTGATGATTTTGGTATTAAGAACACTTGATATGTTTAAATCTGTATGCTTAAGATGATTGATTTAACATTGATTTAACATAATTTTAATAATATATATAAGATGAAATAATATAACTGGAATTAATTATGATGTCATAATTGGGTAATGATGATATAAGCATGATGTGTAATGATGATGTAAGCAAGGTGCAAGCATATAAGTATAATTATGATTCTAATGTATTAAAGAATAAATAGTTATGTATTGATAATACATTAGTAAAATTATATAATAATATGTAAATATTAGAAAAATATAATTGGTATTTTATTAATGATGTCATGATGATGTCATAAAGTGTTAAGGATGATGTCATAAATATGGTTTTAATGTGTTAGGAAATTAATAATTAAGTATTAATAAGGTAGCGGGATGTTAAATTAATATATAATATTAGAAGTTGGATAGGAAAATGTGTTGGTGGAGTTTTAAATTAATATATAATATTAAAAGTGGGATTGGTAAATGTGTTAGTGGTGTAAGAAGTTATGTTAGTGGATGGAGAGAGAAAATAAAATATTGGTATTTTTGAGTTAGTGGAAAAAGATGGAAGATGTTTATTATAAAATAAGGTGTATTGGGGTATGTATAGAGTATTGAAATACATACAAATGAGTACTAATTGGTAGAATTTAGATTATATACATATAATTATATGTATAAAGGCTAAAAGATAGTATTTAGGGTTGTCCTACACCTTATCCCTTAAGCTATATGAAAATTCCTCTCTTATTCACTCCATATCACTCATTTTTCTTATCTTATCTCTTCCAAAATTGAAACCTATCCTCTTTCCATCTTTCATTCACTTTATTCTTACTTTGTTATTTCATTTTCTCATTTTCCTTAAGCAAAACCAAAATTATACTCCATTCTTCCTTCATTTCTACTTTAATCTTCATGTATATTAATAGATCTACTCATTTGGAACAAGATTATGTCAAGATACTTCCATTTCTTCTTGTTATTCAAGGGGGGCGGATGCTTTTCTACTTCAAGCATCAAAATCTGAAGCTATTTCCTTGAAGAAGCCTAAGTTTTACAAGTTTTTCTTCTTCCTTTGGCTTTGATTTTCAATTTCTAGACACATGTTTGAGTATATATCAAGGTTTAATCAAAATAATCCTTGTTTTCTTTCATTTTCTTAGTGACCAAAACTCCTTTTCAATGATACTTAAAGTTCATGGCTGAAACCATGAATATTCATGAGTTTTACTTTTGACCGAAATCTTTCCTTGATGAAAAACTTTGTTTTATATTTGATATCACTCTCTAAGATACATGCATGCTTGATTTAGGTAGAGATCAAGCTTAAGGAGGTGAAAGTGAAAAGTTCTAAATAGATCCATGGGTAAAACAAGTGAAGAGCATATTTAAGTTGAGTTTTTGGTTATTTGATTAAAGGTGAGCCTTAGTGAGTATGAATAAATAGTAGATCCATTAGATTTGTGCCTTTTATTTATTTTTAGTGTTTTGGCTAAATGTTTTGTGGTAGTTTTGGTAGATTTGGTTATTGATTTGATGGTTAGAATGATTAGTGATGTAAAAAGCATGAAATAAAGTGATTAGTGGTTGTGTGGGTGTGTGTGCCTTATGTTTTTTCCTTTTGGCCAAATTATTTGGAAGCTATGTACTAAATAATGGTAAGTTTAAAACATGATTAAAAGAGATTTATTAAAAACAGAAGGTTAATAGTTAAAAAAATGATAAAATCTAAGTGATTTAAGGCTAAATCTTCATTTTAAGTATTTATGAATTAAAAATTATGGAAAATGGATTTTTTTAAGTTTGATTTAATTATTTAACTTAAGAATTAGAGTGAAATGAAAGTCTTATAATGTAAGAAGATTAGTATAAAGCAAGATTAATGAAATTGGACCTAAGAGGCATTATTTAAATGATTAAGGGATTTAAATAGAAGCATGTGGCCATGTAGTTTTTATAGACTTAAATGATTATTAAAATAAGCATATTAAGTGTATTTTGAAGATTTAATGAAGTAATAAATCAATAGTATAAATTGGTTTGGATAAGGTCAAATTATGTTGACTAAATTGGAGGATATAATGAAGTATGGTATAAACTGTGTTATGAAGCTTACGATAAATTATAATTGAGAATTAAAAACATTATTTAGTATGATAAATGTTAATAAGGAGTTTCATGAATTAGTGAATTAGTGGTATGATATGGTTACTTAAGAATTTAATTTACTGATAGAAGTGAAGTTTGAAAAAGAGAAGTATAATGAAATGATTTTTACCTGAGATTTATACTAAGGACTTAAATGATAACTAAAGTAAGTATGTTAGGTTTTATTAAGAGATTTAATGAGTTCATAAGTGAATGATATAATAGGATTCTAAATAAGATTCAAATTTGGTGGACTAAATTAAGTTAACAGTGAGGTATATATGTTTTAAACACATGGTTTTAAGATGATTAAACTTATATGATTGTATCAGATATCTTAATTATTAAGTTAAAGGATAGATGGCTTATAAAATGAAATTGGTTAAGTGAAGTATAAGTTGAGTATATGATACATGATTATATTTAAGTGATGGATAAGGAATATGTTAAGATATATAACATATAATATAAAAATGTTAATGGAAGTGTTAAATAAATAAGTAATAAGCAGTCATAATAAATGTTACTGGATAAGTGATTAAGTATGTTAATGACAGGAATATATTAAATTAAGGTCACTGTTTAAGATATTAACTGGTTATATGGCAGAAGTATTATAAAAGGGATATGTTATCAGAAATTATTAAGTTATATCAAATGTTTTTCTAATAGTTTTGATATTAAACAATCTTATTATATGCATGAAATATTATACGATTTTATTAGATAACAAAAGTTAAATATGAAGAGTATTATACTAAGAAACTGTTAAGGACATATGATCAGGATGTTACTAAATAATCAGAATTATGATGTTAACTAATTTTATATTATATCTTAATAATGTCTGTCATAATACTTTATGTTTTATCAGTAACTCATTATCAGCAGAATATAAATATGATTAAATTATAAATTTTGGATATTAAATGATCAGTATTCAAATGATAACAGTTTAGTAAATTGATAGTAAAATATTAACTCATTGACAGAATATCAGTATGTTGTTATACAAGGAATAAGATAAGAATCTGTTTAATATGTGTTGGTTCTTTATAATTGATAGGTGATATGAAATTATCTGTTTGGTAACTGATATTAAGGTATCAACTATTTTATTAAAGGAAGTAGTTTTAGTTAAATAATAAGGGAATAATTAAGATATAATCATATATGATAATTGATTATATAAGAAATGAATTATTAATGAACAGTCTTATAATTATGATATATTAGTGAATAGTAATGTAGCAGTATAGGATAACATATTTTATTAAGAAATGCTTTGAAGTAGCAAATAAATTAGATATTAATTAAATAACTTGTATGAGCAGAGGATATTAATATAAATGATAGTATGGTTTTTCTATTTGGTGTTTAGATACAGTAAATGAATTGGACTGTTATAAATGATTAATTAATTTTGAACAGTAGTATATGATTTACAAACATGAAATAATAAATGATTGATTTGGAATATCAATTATTAATTAAAGATGAACATTGTATTATGATTAGGTAAATCAATGGATAATCCTCACGTACCAATAAAGGAATTAAACAAAGGAAAGGATATTCCAGGTTTGTGCTAGTTTAATTGGAAGTCCTAGATCATTAAATGATCAAAGGGGCGATGGTATGGTAGTGTAATAGTATTACATAATTAATAATGATATAAAGATATATATAATTATCATGTCATAAAAATCATTGCATTCATCATGAAATATGGCATAGCATGACATGGAGAAATAAGGAAGGTAGAAAATAAACAAATGAAAGGAAGATGATTATATGAAAGGTATTGGATATTTTGAAATGAAATTCCTATGGAAATAAAATGGAAAGATAAAGGATATGAAAAATAATCAAATGATTATGAAGTGGATTTCAGTATATTGAATCACATATATGAAATGGAAAGAAAATCTAATATAATGTGCACATATAAAGGCAATGATATGATAAGGAATGATACAGGAAAATACAAGGGAGAATCATAACATGAATGCATTCTCATAAATAAGCATTTTTCATGGATATATGATGTTGATACAATAATTGGTATGATGTTTTGCACTCATGCAAATAAACGCTAAAATAACATACATACCATAGCATTCATATTTATAATTATAATGATATTGAAAGTGATATTAATGGCATGGAGCATAACCATGAATATTTAATGAATAAAGAAATGTTAGTAATAGATATTGATAAGAATAATTAATAAAGATAAAAAAAGGGCATATGATATATATATAGAATGATGTATTAAATGATTCAATATAGATAATTGATGTTATGTTTTAACTATTATTATTTTATCATGAATATGTTAATGAAATTGTTTATGATGTTATTTGGTTATTATATTTACATTAAATAATATACTAGCACCACTGAGTTTTATACTCAGTGTTTGTCAATTGGTAAACGTAGGAACAAGCAAATCCGGGGAGCAAGATCGTTAGTGATAGTAGCTGGACAATTCCAATAAGCTATTGGTAAATGGGTTTGGATTTCTTCAGACTTCTATTTTCACAAAAATCATGCAACTACTAAAATAAGTACTTGGCAGTAATTAAAATTATGATTGATGATATTTTTTTAAAATTATTGATAATAATGACTTATGGCGATTCTTAAATATGTAAAATAATGATGTGTGTATATTAATAATTTTAATAAGGTGATGTTTTAAACTATAACAGTATGATAATATCTGGGAATGATAATGGATCAGATATAGTTGACATTTTGTATGCATGATATATATATATATATATATATATATATATATATATATATATATATATATATAAATATATACACACTAAATCAAAAATATATAGAATCTTTTGTATTATTTTTTTTGTTTATATTTTATAGAG
>CANYBF010990997.1:0-17236 GCA_948192965.1 Dalechampia spathulata | reverse complement strand
TAAATCAAATGAAAATCAACAAACAATCAAACAATAAGTTGTAGATCATTACCTATGTTGATTCTCCAAGCAACTTCAAGCTTTTCCAATCCAAATCCATAATGTTTAGGTAATCAAACTCAAATCCAAACACAAATGCTTAGGTTTTTTAGTATTCAATTAAAACTAATCAATTTTAAGCTAAATTCTATTAGATTTAATCAATTTCAAACTAAATTCAAGCCTAGAAACAAGTTGCAAATCGTGTTCTTTGATCAAAATTGAGAGAAAAGCAAATTTGAAAAACCCTAGCCAAAGCTTCCCCCCGCCAAAATAACAGAAATTCAAATTATAACAGACTCAGGAACATACCTGAACGGGTATCTTAAAGAGGAGATTCAGGTAAACAACTTACCCGTTCAGGTAAGTCTCATACCCGAATCGTCCCTTTAACTTACCCAAATGGGTAAGAGGCTAAAAAGACTAAAATGCCTTAAAGCAGCCCTAAACCAAACCCTGAACCGCACCAGAGTGAACCGGGTTTTATTTCCCAGTTTTTTTAATCATTCAATTGAATTGGCAAAACAAAATGGGTGGCGACTCCACTTAATAACCTCGACGCGATCTTTCTAGGTTAAAGAAACAATTAACTATGGAAGTACGCCATTGAGAGCAAGCACCACGGCATCTCACGCCGAACAGCGTGCAGCGCTCCCGCGTTCGAGGCACGCTACTCTTACAAGTGTCTTCCTCTTTTATTTTAACATCTTCAGTAACCACTCGGTTAAATTTTGATTTCTCCCTTCACTCATTTCCTGATTGAAGGCTCCTTCTTTCTCCTGCTTTCTTTCTCTACAACCTTCTTTTCTATGTCCTTGTGAGAGGCTCAAGGAACTTCTTATTATGTAACCTATGCCATCTTCTTGCAGGAATGGGAGGAGGAACCACAAATCGAGGCTACCTCTTTTCTTTTCCCCTTTCTTGCTGCTTCTTTTATTATGAAGTAGAAACTTCATCCTCTCTTTTCCACACATTCCAAGGTTTTCCTAGCCTTTTCCAGACAGCTGCCTTACAAGGCCTTTCATGTTCAATCACTTTGGCCCTCATGAATGTCTTCATAAAAGTCCAAACATGTTTAGCTATATCACTAGTCTGTCAAGAGTCTACCTTCTCTTTCTATGTTTGCCTCTTGAACCTACTACTTTTCAACCAAGAGCATAAGTTTTGAGTGCTTGTAGCTATTGGCATTGGAAAATGATCCTCATCCACCATCATAGTTTCCTTCTTCTCCAGAAACTTTATCACCCCTTTGTTTATTCTGTCTTGGATCAATTTCTTGAATGTCCAGTAAGCATTGGTATTATACATCCATGAATTATGAAACTTGTAGTAATCTTTGCCTTTTTGTTCCTCTATGGATGGCAGCTTATGATCAGGGGATAGTTTAATCATCTCTTCTTTTAATAAGAAGCTAAAAATCTCTTCTATTTTAGTTACCTCAAAGGTGTATTGTAGCTACTATAAAGAAGTAACTTATTTCTTCCATAACTCTAGCACTTTTTTCACAAGAGGGGGACACACATAGGATCCCAAACTTGAAAGATTTATGACAGCTACATCTGAATCCACCATTTCTTGGAAGTATGAGCCTATGGTAGCCTTCTTCCTTTGGTTTTCTTCTCTTAGCAAACCTCATATTCTGAGAATTTCATAGTGAACTCATAGAAATCTCTAAACTCCATACCTTAGAATTTCTTTCAGAGTTCAATGTCCAAACCTCTCTATGCCAAACCTCTCTGATGTGGCAGTACAGGCAGTCTCCTATTTGTTTGACCCTTTAGAGTTTTGTTGTCCCCAACATGATTCCTATGAGGTGGAAGATACCTCTCCTTAGCCTTTGATGACTCTCAAACTTCTCTATTCAAGTGAATAGTAACTCTTTGTCTGCCGAGTGCCCCACCTAAATTATGTATGTGGAGAGTGAGGGATATTCAATTTTTCTACCACTTTATTCATGTTGGAACATAAATTTTCCATGGCTTTAGAAGGCTGGATCTTTTTTCTCAAATCACTCACATTAGCGCTCATTTTTGCTAAACCATCCACAATGACTTTTCTTAAAGAAGCGGCTATGTTAGCCATATTGCCATTCAAAGCCTCACTTACAGATTTCCTTAATCCTGCCATGAATTCTTTAGAACAAATGTCCAGCTTTTCAATAGCAATAATAATCATTACTTGTATTATAACCTATATTCATTATTAGTATTAAACTCATCTTCATCATTGGATTATGATTCAACTTCTATTTCATCTTTAGTATTAGTTTTTTATCATTTATTTCTATATGAGATCTAGTTGGATTACGTAGGCATTCAAGTTATTCATTTACCATAATGTCAATTTTATGCATCTTTATTTCATCTTGTTGAAATGGTTCAACACTTGATAAAGAAGTTATGGCTAAATCAAGGATTTCAACAATTGATCTAGCCTTGATTTTGCATACAACCTACCAATCAACTTTATCATGCCTTAAGCTAGGATAGTTAACATATATCACTTGATATGCTTATGTTATAAGGATGAATGGTTCATATCTATTGAATGAACATTTATGAATCACTTTAATAAGATTGTATTCTTTCTGAACCTTGGTTCCTTTATATGATATTGGATTAAACTAATCACATTTAAATAAGATAACTTACTTTATTAATAATGCAAGTTACTCCAATTATAACACCTCTATCAACTAACCATGGTAGTCACTTTCATTTGAAGTATAATTTGGGCCCTTAACACAAACTCAAGCATTCATTGTTGCTTTATTAAGACCATGGATCTTTGCATGAGATTTTTATCCATTCATAACATAGCCAAAAAAAAGAAATAGCACTTTGTAATGGACCTTTTGTAAGGCTCTTCAAGAAATTATTTGAAATATTATTTATGGGATCATATGTATATGAATTACACTAAAGTATAAATTCACTTTCCAATTTAGCATCTACTTCTTTATTAGTGATATCTTGTTGAATCTAATTTATGATTCAATAAAGATGCTTGAAATGAAAATCAAAAGTGAATGCATTACATTAATATGTAATTAATATGATCAAATCAAATTTTATGTTGTTATTGAAAGATAAGTTTTTTATACTTACTTCATATATTGTCAAACTTCAATATAATTCAACAAAATGTATGATGATGTTGCATGATATTATTCTTTTGTAAGATATCATATTTTCCTAAACCTAATAATTGTACCTAGTTGCATAATAGTTGAGAGGTTTTCCTCATTTTTTCTTCTTCCCTTCCAATATCATTATTCTATAGAACTTTAGGATACCTTTTATTCACTTATGGTTCAAAATGATATGAATAAAAAGTTGATGTCTCTTCCACTAAATTATTGGTTTGTTAAAATGTGTTTAGCAACAGAAGGTGAGTTTTAAAACTTTTAAAATATGCTAATTAAGTAGATCTAAGCAATCATACACATAGAACATGCATAAGAGAAGAGTTCATGATAAGAGAGTGGATAAACTTTTAGTCGATCTCCTTCATTCTTATTCGTATGAACAGTTGTAGCAAACTTTTCAATCCCTAAACCAGAGGATCTCCAAACTATCCACACAAGTAAAAAGAATGGTTAGTGATCAAATTACTGGTTTTTACTTTAGAGAGTAGTATATGGCCAAGACAATAATGCCATAGGAAGAGTGGATTAAGAGTATCAGCTTTGATTCTCTTAGTTTGACATTACAAATGAGGTCTAAGTTATTTAGTATATATGTTCCATTCTTAACATTTATGAAACAATTAAACATTCCATTTTTAAACATTGAAAACAAATGTCATTAATGGAAAAATTAAATCTTTGTTCAACAAGATAAGATACTGAAATAAACCTTTTATTCAAACTAGGAACAAATTAACAATTATTAAGTTCTAATTTTAAACCATAAGATAAAGGCAAAACATATGTTCCTATTTCTAATGTAGCAACTCGTGCTCCATTAGCAACCCGGATGTCTGCTTCACTCCTACCTAGTCTCCTTTTACTAACTAGCCCATGCAAATCATAACAAATGTGAGATGCACAACCAATATCTAACAACTTAGACCTACATCTATATCCTTGATAAAATAATAATCCATTTGTACTAACATCAAATCTAGGCTTACCATTCTTATGATTTTGTTGGAACCATTCCATATACAACTCATCCCTTGGTGTTGCTTCCTTAATTTGATCATCTAACAATGGTTCCATCTGCAATTGTGCTACAATTCCCCCATCTAACAAAAAATATAGTAAGGCATTTAACTTATGTACCTCACTTACTAACTCTAATGGTGTAGCATGAAAGTATGCTAACACCTTTCGACTCAAGGCATCTACTACCAAATTTGCTCTCCCAGGATGATAATCAATTACATAATTATAATCTTTAATCAATTCCATCCATCTTCTTTGCCTTAAATTGAGTTCCTTCTATGTCTCCAAATATCATAAACTTTTATGATCCGTAAAAATATAATATTTTTCACCATATAAGTAAGGATGCCAAATCTTTAATGCAAATACCACCGTAACTAACTCCAAATCATATATAAGATAATTCCTCTCATGTGGCTTCAACTTTTGAGAGGCATATGCTATCACCTTATCATCTTGCATTAACATATAACCCAAACCATTATGTGAAGCATCACTATACATAATAAACTCCTTATCCGAGTTAGGTAAAGTTAACACTAGAGCTTGTATCAAACATTCTTTAAACCTATTAAAACTCTTTTAACACTTCTCTGTCCATTCAAAAGGAACATCTTTTTATAAGAGTTTTATCAAATTGAAAATCCTTTCATAAATCTATGATAGTACTCGACCAAACCCAGAAAACTATGTACTGCTGTAACATTCTTAGGTGGCTTCCAATTAAGTATAACCTCCACCTTACTAGGATCCACTCTTACAACTTCTATTGATATAATATGCCTTAAAAATGAAATATGCTCCAACCAAAAATCACATTTTGAGAGTTTAGCATATAGTCGCTTCTCCCAAAGAATTTATAGTACTATTCGAAGATGTTTATCATGCTCCTTTGCATCTTTTGAATACACCAAAATATCATCAATGAATACTATGAGAAACGAATCTAAATACTATTTGAAAATAGTATTCATTAATACCATAAAAGCAGCTGGTACATTAGTCAAACCAAATAGCATAACCATGAATTCATAATGGCCATATCATGTACAGAAAGCTATCTTCAGAATGATCTCTTTTATAACCCGTAATTGATGATGTCTTGATTTTAAATCAATTTTTGAAAACACTGACGAACTCCTCAACTGATCGAATAGATCATCAATCTGTGGTAAAGGATATCGATTCTTCACCATCACTTTATTCAACTATTGATAATCAATACACATTCAGAGAGAACCATCTTTCTTCTTAGCAAACAACATCGGTGCTCCCCATGATGACATACCTTATCAAGAAACTCCTACAATTGCACCTTCAACTCCTTTAACTTTGTTGGTGCCAAGGATATAGATTCCACACCTGGCATTACTTCAATATCAAAGTGTATCTCTCGAACTAGTGGTACACCAGGTAATTCTTCTGGAAACACATCCAGAAAATCACATACTATCAGAATATCTTTCACATTCAACTTCTCCTCCTTAGTATCAATCATATTAGCAAGGAAAGCTGTACACTCGCTATTAATCAATTTCCTCACCTTAATGACTATTATCAAACTTGAGACTATAGTAGATCTAATACCTTATACCCGAACATCAGTAAATTTAAGTGCCTTAAATGTAATCACCTTTGATTTCCAATCCACCATGGCTTGATATAGGGTTAACCAATCCATCCCAAGTATCACATCATACTTTGTAAATGGCATTTCCACTAGATCCGAGGAAAAGTAACACCATGAATCTGTAGTGAGCAATCCTTATATACTCGATTCACTACTATATCTTTTCCTAATGGACTAGACACCACTACATCAAAACCCACTAGTATCGATTCCATATATGCTAAACAACCTAATGCCAAACTAATATATGAATGTGTGGAGCTAGAATTAAACAAAACCAAAATCTTAGAGTCATTTAAATGAAACTCACCAATAACCACCTCAACAGCTCTAGTCTTATCTCATTGATGCATCGTGTATACTCCAGCTGCCATGCCAGACTCTTAGGCTGATTAACTAAAGTTTGATTACTACCAAGATTTCCTCTGCCTCAGCCTCATCCTCTACCAACTGACCCTGACTATATCAAACCACTCCCAATAGCAGGTCTAAAAACTATATTAGGACTATCTCTCTCTAAAGTTGTATGAATTAGCCTAGATCGGGGTGTACTATAATCTTATGCCATATGTCCATGTCCACCACAATTATAGCAAACTCCCAATGCCATACCAAAAATGCCTCCATATATCCATACACAAGTAAAACACTATCTAATAACCATAGAAATACCCGATATCATCTATTTGGGCTGAATAATTCTAGGTGGATATCGCCTAGCTTCCCCAGATCTCTATACAAAAAGCCCCTTAAAGCATTTCTTCTTACTGTCACCACTAAATGATGAAACTGCTCTTCTCTACTATTCAATCACTGTCTCCTCCTCCTCCTTCAATGTATTCTCATGTCAAAATGCACTAGCAATCAAAGCAGAGAAATCCGTATACATAAATTCTTCAACTAGTTTCCGAATCTGCGGCTTTAAGCCCTACTCAAACTGTTGCAACAATCTCTGCCAGTAACCACTAACCTTGTAACATAATAAGCCACAGATAAATCTCTCTATCTTAATGCCAAGAATTCTTGCAATTTCTCATTAATATAAGCAGATGGTACATATTTCTGCCTAAATTCCCTCTGAAAATCCTCCTAAGTTAGCGTAGAAGGTTCATCCAAACTATGTGGAACTGTCTTCCACCACTCATATGCATCATCATACAATAAAGAAATCATATACTCAAATTTCAAATGATTTGAACAATCCATTTTCTAAAATACACGTCGGATCCTCTCCAGCCACTGCTCAACCATAAATGGATATGTTGTTCTTGTGAATTTAGTAGCACCTATCTTAAGCAATTTATCAAACTCTCTTTTTGTTTGTTTTGTCAATGGTGCTGTAGTTTATCCTTGCAATAATTGCTTTAAAGTGCTAACTGGTATCATCATATGTTCCCTTGTAGTCACTACCAGGTTTACTCCTAGTGGTACTTGTCATGATGCCTCCATTGGCCCTGTTTTGCTTGGACCTTGTCTATCCTCTCCACTAGTGCCATCACCACCACCTACCTTATCACTGGCATCTATAACACCATTATGAGGATTATGATTTCCCCCACCTTTACCACCGATTATCATAGCTCTATTGAATATCTTCTCGCTATTGCCTTCTTAATTTACAGTCTAGAACATACGATTGCACCTAGTAAGCTTCTAAATCTATATACGATGTAATAGTAATATGCAATATTGAATGCCTAGAGCTATAAATAACTATCAATAAGACTTTTAAACCTTTAGCTCTGATACCAAAATAACAAGTCACACCCTACCTCTCGTATAGGATATGGCATGCTCCCATAATATGCTTAACAAATTATACTTTGACTCTAAACCCACTAAACATATTACAAAGGATGTTAAAACAATTTTTGCAATTCTTTTATAAATAAATTATCAAAATAAATGCAGCAGAAAAGAAATGTCTGATCATACTTTTGGTCATGAAAATGAGGGTCTTTCAAATTTTTACTATTATTTAAAATAAAAATAATGTATTGCAATTTAATTAATTTCAAACCAAATCTCATATAATACCATAGGTTTAAAGTAACAAACCATTTATAATTCCAAATTCTTTGATTTATACACATACATCAAATAAATAAGTCAAACATAAAAAATTAATACATTATATCTTTGGGTATTTTACATAATTACATGCTTACATCGTATTTAATAAGACACACTTACGAAATGATTGTTTAACCTAACTCTATTACAGCTTTAGCTTTTCAGGTGCGAGTCTTAATTAATCCTTACTTTTCTCACTGTTATAATCTGCGTTCATAAAAAGAAACACTAAGTACAAAACTCAGTGGGGCACACTAAACGAAAATAAAATCATAATATTTTCAAACATCAACTAAAACCAAAATCAAACACCTTATTACAGTAAAAACAAAACATTACTCATAAGATTACATTTTCCAGAAGCAAAGTGATCAATATCATCTGAACATGATATACCGTATAAATATAACAAAAATAAATCATGATCTTAAAACATAGTCATATATCATCTCATTTCTAGTTATCTTTTCATTATTATCTATTATCTTTTCTATCTTTGTCACAAGCTACAAGTAAGCCTATAACTCGGATGGGAGACGGGTCTCAATCCCATCCGTAGGTGATCATCCCCTTTATATAGTGTGCACACCTCTTAATTGGGGAGGGAGCTAATAACTCAACCTTCAACCCAATGAGGGCTATCTCAAAATCTTCCATATGTTATTATTATCTGTTACCAGTTATAAAACATAAATCTCTTTCAAAACTTCTTCTTAAATCCAAATAAAACATAATTCCCTCAAAATATAATCTTTATGCAACCCAAATGTCAATTCTGTAAATCATCATAGAAAATAGATAAATACATATATATATATATATATATCATATAAAATTGATTGGACAACAATTCCATTTTTGTTTATTGTGCACAAACCTTAAACCGATATATTTTCAGCTTCCTTTCCTTTTTCTAACCTTTCCCTATTCACTTCTTTAACTGTATTACAGAATAATACCAACACTATCAGAATAAGCTTAAAACTTAATCTTTTATAGAATAACTAACTTTACTATTCACCAAATAATATTCATAAATTACTATTCATTGAGTACTATTTACAAGTTACTATTCACTAAGTACTTGCGTATCTTGACTATCTACAAATTATATTCATTACATAAACATGTTATTCTATCATTAATTCAACTCAAAATAACCTTAACTTACTAATTCTCACAAATCCCTAATTCCCCTTTTTATTTCCAACACTTAATCCACTATTGATTCAAGGTAAAATTTAGATCAAATGATAAAGAATCATAACCTACATTTATTTCTGTGAATTTCTTGAAAATAAATCATGAAAAATAGCCTAAAACATACTTGGTGTGAGTTTCCTTCTTCCCCCCTTTTCCTATCTACTATTTCTATTAGTTTTAAACCAAATAAAATGGAATTTTAATGCGTGTATGGCCGTAGGATACTAGTATGTCATACCATTTAAAAAACATAAATTCAACAACTATGCCAAGAGCTTGATACGACCGTACCATACATTGGTACACCCGTACCGCAGCTTTGGTAAACTTTTGGCTTTAATGACTCAACAAACGGTATGCTCGTACTATATTGGTAAGCCCGTACCAACACCTCAAACATTTGGTACACCCAAACCATAATTGGTATGCCTATACCAACACCAAGATTTGCATATTATTATTATTATTTCAATTGGTTTCTTACTTACGCATTCTCAAACTCTTTCTTCTAGCCCTTATTTACAAATGTTACATTATATGTCCATGAATGCAAATATATATTACATTTCTCTATTCTCTATCATTTCATCATTTGTTTATATCTAATTGTGCATAATTTATGCTGGGTATATTTTTAATCATTTAATTTTCCTAGTATATCTCTATATCATATCAATATATAAATATATTAGTGCCTCCCTTATGCCTCTTTTTTTATATATATTTATATGTATGTATATATGTCTATATATATATATATATATATATATATATTTGAAAATAAATAATTACTAGCCAAGACATTCATAATATTCCATAAAAATATGCTTGTGTTAGATAAACCCTTTATTTTACCTATTAATCTCATTTGTAGATCAATTAATATTAGATATAAACTTATTTTAGCTTTGCCTTCACCTACCTATAAAAACAGAGGTAATGATCCCCTAACTTATTTGCCTATTATACATAAATTCTTTGATATTTTAATTAAATAGATAATATAAATGTCTTCAATATTAATATTCATATATATAACATATGGACCTTGTATATGATATATTTATTTAACTTTAATGACTATTTAATTGTATTAACATCTTTACATCCTTTAAATTTAAGGTCCAAATCTCTTCTTAAATTCATCCACTTCATGAAATATGGGATGTAAAGATATACATATATATATTAAACCTAAAATTTATTTTAAGTAATTTAATTTTTTTACTTAAAGTGTTTTTGATTTATATACATCCTCTACCTACTACTACACACCTATACATGTATTTTACTAAGCAATAATCTAATGATTAAACTGTCATACCCCTCATGGTGTAACATGCTCCCGTAGAATAATTAACAATTTTTGAATAAGTACAAAATATTAATTATCTTACAAGGCATGCATAAAAATATTTTTCTTTTAAAATTTTGAAATACGCATATACTTAATGATTGAGCGTCAAAACATCCTATTTTATGCCCACAAACCACCCATTATAGCTTGGTTTAATTATTAAAACGGTTGACTTGTATACATTTTGTATTTTGCAGGTCAAAATGGTGAGTTTTGGGAAAATGTGCTTAAATGGGAGTTTTTAGAGCTTATTTGGATTTTGGAATTTCGGGACACCGCTTGCAGGCATAAGACTGGGTGAAACAACCTGTCAGAGCTACATTTTGGAGAGCTAAAGGAAGAAGAAGTTGAGTCTAACTCAAACTCCTATGAACTGAAGTTGATGAGTCTTGCGGCCATAAGAGACACCAAAACGATAACACTTGGCCAATTTTGGAGATTAGACGAGGATGAGTTTTACTTAGACTTAATCTCCTTAATCTGGATGAAAAAGTGATTGGGAACAATTCAAACTCTTTTATTTGAAGATTAGGATTATTAATTATTTATTTTTATTAGTTTAATTATTTTATTTTGCCTTCTATAAATAGGAGTATGTTCCTATGTAGAAGGGGTTCCGAGTGGATAGTTTGGATTTTATTATTCCTAACTTAGTTTGGTTTTATTGTTCATTCCTTTTTATTTTAATTCAAGTTTTTATTTCTTTTATGTGTGTCTCACTAACGATGCAAGGCTAGGCGATTGTTTTTCCCAATTGGAAGCAATTCAAGTCATTCGTTAAATGATTATGTGAGATCTAAATGATCCTAATTCCATTGGCAAAGCACTATTATCTTTAACTCTGAGTTTCATAGCACCATTGTTATTCTTAGTGCATGTAAATAAGGCCTGTTGCATGTCTCTAAGTTCTAGCATACAGTTAAGCGGGTTGTTTGATACGGAAAAGTCACTCGACTTGCTGGAGTGGTAAAGCAGGATGCTATCCTTGTTACGGTATTACAACTACCTGTTTTTTATGCTACTATGCCCACATTGGGACAATGTGTCTTAAGTGTGGGGTGGATGCTTTGGTTGCTGTTCTGCTGGTGCATTATTTCTCTGTTGCTGTTGCTTACTTGTGGATGAACATTTTCAGATTTTTGGTCCTTTGATAAGTCTTGATTAAAATTTTTGCAAATTGCTGCCACATTTGTCCTTGTTATATGCCTCAATTTTGTTATATTTTGTTTTTTCTCATATGCTTGTATGTTGACCATATTTCTTTTAAAACATTATGCTGATGGAATTGATGTTGTTTTCTAGTTTTTCTTGGCATGTTTTGTTTTGATAGTCCATTTAAACTTTCAACAAAATTGACTGAATTCTTAGTGTTTGCCTACAAAAGTTGTTGTTGTTCTTTGCTTGGAATAAAAGTTATGTTGGTAATTTAAAAATCCTATCTTTGTTTTACTGAAATTCCTTGCCTAACAATTTTGTTTTAAAAAGAAGAAAAAAGAAAAAAAAAGAAGAACATAAGTGTTAAATACCTACATTTGGTTGGTTGTGTATGGCACGACACTCATAGCCCCTTAAGCGGCTTATGTATGGAGCAGCCAATGTAAGGAGAACTTTACCCTCTTATAGGCCATTTTTCAATTAGTACAATAACACTTCAAAACAAGAATTTTATTTTATACCTTTGCTGATTGAAACTAGGTGGATCGGGCTTAGTTTTCCTTAGGCTGATTTATGAATGGAGTCATTGGTAAAGGGAGAGTATCCCTCTTAATTGGGCTGTTATTGATCTCGAATTGAACAATTCCTGACTTATGATTTTGCAATTATGGTTGAATAAAGTAGGTTGGGTAGTGGATACTTAGCAAAATGAAACAAGTTCTTTTTACCAACTGTGTTATGAACTTTGTTTGAATAAAAAGGCAAAGCAATGATTTTTTATGGCTGACTCTTTGGATTTGTGTTAAAATTACTAGTTGGTTAAATATTCTAGATGGATGGTCTTACTAGAAAAATTAGAGAATCCTATTAATTTTGTTTTGCTATCTATTTTGTTTGAGGGAAGGTCCTGTTATGGGAATAAGTGAGATAATCTTATGGGCATAAGAATGCTTGAGGGCAAGCATTGGATAAGTGTGGGGGTGTTTGATCAAGCATCAAAACATTCTATTTTATGCCCACAAACCACCCATTATAGCTTGGTTTAATTGTTAGAATGGTTGACTTGTGTACATTTTGTATTTTGTAGGTCAAAACAATGAGTTTTAGGAAAACATGCTTAAATGGGAGTTTTTATAGCTTATTTGGATTTTGGAGTTTTGGGACACCACTTGCGGGTATAAGACTGGGTGAAACCACATGTCAGAGCTGTGTTTTAGAGAGCTGAAGGAAGAAGAAGTTGAGTCAAACTGAAACTCCTGCAAGCTGAAGTTAATGAGGCTTGCGGGCATAAGAGACGCCAAAATGACAACACTTGGCCAATTTTGGAGATTGGACAAGGACAAGTTTTACTTAGACTTAATCTCCTTAAGTTGGACGAAAAAGTGATTGGGAACAATTCAAACTCTTTTATCTAAAGATTAGGATTATTAATTATTTATTTTTATTAGTTTAATTATTTTATTTTGTCTTCTATAAATAGGAGTATTTTCCTATGTAAAAGGGGTTCCGAGTGGATAGTTTGGATTTTATTATTCCTAGCTTAGTTTGGTTTTATTGTTCATTCCTTTTTATTTTAATTCGAGCTTTTATTTCTTTTATGTATGTCTCACCAATGATGCAAGGCTAGGCGATTGTTTTTTCCAATTAAAAGCAATTCAAGCCATTTGTTAAATGATTATGTGAGATCTAAATGATCCTAATTCCATTGGCAAAGCACTATTATCTTTAACTCTAAGTCGTTTAGAACCATTATTGTTCTTAGTGCATGTAAATAAGGCATGTTGCATGTCTCTAAGTTCTAGCATATAGCTAAGCAGGTTGCTTAATACGGAAAAGTCACTCGACTTGCTGGACTGGTAAAGCAGGATGTTATCCTTATTACAGCATGCAGTAGTACTTATGTGGGTTAGAGAATCTAGTTTGAACACGAGGGATGGTGGGTCGCAACTGTTAACTAGAGTCAGGTCTTCCTAATTCTTAATGCAATTTTCAAGATGACTTATGAGAATTTATTTCCACCTTGTCTATCCTGGGATTAGAGGTGTTTTATAGAGCTTGTTTCATGGTGTCTTATAAAATAAGGGAAGATTGGGGCATGTGAGACTTGCTCGGCAAACTATAACCGGCTTAGTGCCATTATTGGCTTTAGACTATTATTGAATCAGTGATCATATTCAATTAATGAATACTTGATGCTTTCGGTTGGGAGAATTACTTTTTGTTGATTTTCTTAAATTTATTTTATTTATTTCTTTGTTTGTTTTAATTACTTTTTGATTCACCTCGTTTATTTTTAAACGTAAAGAATTAAGTGATTTGAAGTCGTCTCTGTGGGATTTGACCCTTACTTCCACTACTACAAAAATCATAATTCCAACGTACGGCTTGTAAGGAATTAATTTGGCAAAAGTGACAACCGATCATTTAATAAACATCAATGAAATTAATTACTACCTTGGACTCATATAAATAGCTATATAATTACATAACTCAAGAGTACTTGACATTTTAAAACATTGACATATAAATAGTCCTGCTGATTTGGTGCCTCTGGATCTGTATGCTTCTTTGTAAACTTTCAACCTATGTTTATCAAATGACAAATGCTGAGTATTTTCCTCATGATCCTATATAATAAATGCATAATAACAATATCATAAGCATACATCAAAATTCAAATATCTTATTGTTGACCGTGACTTTTCACCCTTGTGCAACTTTGGGCTTCTGTCAATTCAATTCGATATTAGTCCCCGATGTCGACCCCGATAGTGCATATATGCCTGTTTGGCTTTCTCTAAGTGTTCTGGTGCACAGAGCACATCGCAGTTGGTGGGGCCCACCATGATGTTTAGCGGGGCTCACTGCCCTTGTCAGCTTCCTCTGAGCATTTTGGACATGCAAAACACACTTAATGTATAGCACTGCATACACAGCACTTCGGCAAAAGAAAAATGCTCAGTAGGGTCCACATGTTGGTGGGACCCACATGCGGGGCCTACATAACATCTTAAAACGTCAAATAATGCTTATTTGACAAGCAGAACGCATAACATGAAAAATCCTACATTTTAGGTATAAAGCATTATATGCCTGGAATAGGATGCTTGGTGGGGCCCACCTAACAAGGAGCCATTTTACACAGCACTCTAATATGTCAAATAACACTTATTTGACATAAGAAATATGTTGCATTTCACCCATGTGAGGTGAAACACGCAAACAAAATGGATTTAGTGTATAGCACTATGCGCACACTATGCAAGAAAAAAAGATGTTTGATGGGGCCCACCTTTCAGACCAAATCCGGAAAACTTTTCACTACAAAATGTCTTAATATGTTAAATGATGTTTATTTGACATATGGCTCACATACCGTTTTGCTCGTACAAGGCGGCGCGCATAGGGTGAAAATGTTATATGCATCGTATATAGCACTATGTGCTATGCATGTAGCAAAAAGAAGATGTTTGGTTGGGCTCATTTTCGGGACCAAATCTAACATGCTCCGCATAGCACAACGTCTTAGAATGTCAAATGATGCTTATTTGACATGAAAAATGCATTACATTTCACCCATACGAGGTGAAAATGCATGAATAGGGTGCATGATACTATGCATACTATTTAATGAAAAACACGTTTGGTCGGGAGCCTTCTTGGGACCAAATCCAGAAAACTTTGCATTGCACAATGCCTTAGTATGTCAAATGATGCTTAGTTGAAACATGGCTCACATCCTGTTTTGCCCAAGAGAGGCAAAATGAATAAGGGCAAAACGCTATATGCGTCGTATATATCACTATATGCTACGCATATAGCATAAAAAGATGTTTGGTCAGGAACCTTCTCGAAACCAAACCAGATGCAAGCCACATTACACAATGTCTTAGCATACAAAATGATGCTTATAGGGCACGAGGTACATGTCCCGATGCAACCCTAATAGGCCTCATACAATGGGTCAAAAGGCTATATGTGGAGCATGTAGCACTACATGTTGCACACATAGGCTATGTGTGGTGCACATAGCCTAAAAAATTTCAAATCTGGACCAAAAATTACAATTTTACCAAACCCTAATTTGGCTCTATAAATATAGAGCTTGGGTTCAGTATTAGGGGTCCAAAATTTGCTCAAAAGAGCAGCCAAAACTCTGCTAAAATTATTCCACAATTAATTAAACATTTAATTAATTAATTGCTTAAGATTTAGAGACTATTTGGCTCTTGTTAGGCTCCCTAAGCATGTTTGGAGTGAAGATCTTGAAGAAAATCTTACTGCCAAGAGGTAAATTCTTCCCCTTTCTTCCATTTTCTTCAAAAATCTTTCATTTTACTACTATTTTTTAGGGTATATACTGCGCATATACACCTATGTGCGCCACATGTAGCTCATGTGTGGCACATATAAGCCTATATGCTACCAATTTTCTCCTTTTTTTTTCTGATTTTTCACCTGATCTGGCTCTTTCAGTAGCATTAAAGGTTCCTCTATGCCTCTAGTGTTCTAGATCTATCGTATACTTGTCAGATCCAAATAATTTTATACTTAAAATTATTTTTCTTGAGTTGGATGCAAATCCACGAAGTGAAAATCCATTTTCAGGACCCGATCTACCTAGATCAGGGTTGGATTTCAGGTTTTTGTTGAAAAACCTTTGATTTTCCTCTATTTTACAAACTATGTGTGCCACATATGCTACTATGTGCACCACACACACCCTATGTATGGTGCACATAGATCTATATACTGCACACATAGATCCTGAATTTCACAGAAAAAAACCATTTTTCACCCGATCCGCTTTGGATCTGATTTTTCACTCCAGAGGCTTGTCCATGCTCTTGGGGTTCTAGATCTGTCAAATATTGTCCATATCTAATTAATTTTAGCCTTAAAATTAATTATCCAAATTAATTGCATAATTAAATGTTTGGATTGCAAAATAGAGACCGATTCGAGCTTAAAATGAGGTACTGTCTTCATTAAAGTTGCGTATTTTCATCTGTAGATCATTTCTGTGTTGACAGATTTTATTTTCTTGCAGATTCATGAACTATGTATGCCACATATCATGCTATGTGTGCCACACACAGCCTATGTGTAGCGCACATAGTCTGATACGCGGCGCACATTCCCTGGAAAATTTCCCAAAAAATCACATTTTTACCCGTTTTTAAACCGGTTTTGATTTTTCTAGTAATATTTGATGCTTTACAGTGGCTCAAGTATACTGGATCTATCATAAAATAATTACATTTAATTAATTTTAGCCTCAAAATTAATTTTTGACGATCAAATACTTATTCCGACTCGTATAAATTCACATTATTGTTGCCAAAAATTGCTAGATTTTGACTCTTGGTTCATGCTTTGATATAGCATTAGACTAGTCAAATAAATCCTAAATTCATTTGCAACTAATCAATTTATTTGTGTTTATTTTGCATAATATTATTCATGCATTTTGATCGCTGCGAAACGCGACAGTAGTTTACCACTACTCAACTGCAAGCATACAGGTTGTTGTAGTATGATATCGATCCCACGAGGATTAGAGGTTATCCGTCTCTATTTTGGCTTTCTCGTTTGTTTAAGCAACAATTTA
>CANYBF010990812.1:0-24127 GCA_948192965.1 Dalechampia spathulata | reverse complement strand
TTTTTATTTTTTTTTATATAAAAATTTTTTTTTTGATTTATATATAAAAAATATATATATATATATATATATATATATATATATATATATATATATATATATATATATATACGGATCTTTCTAGATGATTGTAAGTTTTGTAATCTTTATAGTTATTTTGCTGTTATTTCTAAAGAATCGTTAGGAACCAAAGTTGATTCTATTGAGCTAAACAAGATGTCGATAATTGTTTACTGAATGGTTGAGGGTTTGGCTCCGACAATGCAGGTCCTGAGTGGATGCGATTGAATTAAGAAATTGAGATTAAGGTGCATAATTTCATGACGAAGTATTGTCTAGAATAAAGAGTTGATCCAATCAATCATGTTGCCTTGTAAACGTAGGCATTAGGTTTGGTCACCTGAAAATTAACAACTGCTTTATTTATTTATTGACTTAAACATGATTGACTTCCATTTTTTCACATATACTTGGCGTTCGTATGATTATCAATTTGAATTGGTTCCCATTCCAAACATTTGGGCTTAAGTTGTTGAAGAAATAATAAAAATTACGGCCAGGATGCAGTGCCCTTCCCAGGCGTGAGTTGTGTGACATTGGACGGTCCAAGAACACCTTAATTCTTGTGCATAAGTGCCCTTCGCAGCAATTCAATAATATGATGATATGATTCTTTGATCCAGAACAATATTATTTATTTATTTATTTATGATTAGATTGGTATAATTGTGTACGTCATAATAAAACTAGACAACTGCCCGAAGAAATTGGTATTTGATGGGTTTAATTTGTGGGCGGTGGCCGACAAACCAAGAGGGTCTCGTCACCAACTAAACCATCTGCGGCTCCAGGGATTTATTCTCTGCA
Organism: Dalechampia spathulata; assembly: GCA_948192965.1. Lineage (NCBI taxonomy): Eukaryota > Viridiplantae > Streptophyta > Magnoliopsida > Malpighiales > Euphorbiaceae > Dalechampia > Dalechampia spathulata. The sequence goes on along the minus strand of CANYBF010990812.1, from coordinate 23,260 downwards.
TACGTGGTTTTGGATAATGGACTTCCTGCAAATACATAGATGGGTTTTGAGTGAAACTATTCCTACGAAGACCATAAATTAATCATAGGAAGGGTGGGTTGAATTGCATTTGCGTGCCAAGTTCAATACGTGCTCATTTATTTATTACAAAACGGTGCCACGCTCAAAACCAGCAAATAGAATCCCAACTTAGAAATAGAATATACACAAAAGAAAACTCAACAGACTGAAAATAAAAAAATTGATTAAGACGCAGAAACAACACCTGTCAACCTTATCCATTTCAATGGGATAGCATATGCTAATTATAGCGCATTTTCATTCCTATAAGTAGTCTCTCATCTGAAATACATACTTATAATTAATTAGTAATCAGAATTTCAATGGCTGATATTGCTATTTTGGTGGCTGAAGAGTATGAAAGAAGAGTCAAGAAATCAAGAAAGAATAGTTGTGCTGGAACAAATGGGGAAGCAGTGGAAATAATGAGATGGGTTTCTTCTGTTTCTTTGATTTCTCATAATGTCAAGAGTAAGATTAGGCAAGAAAATCCTCTTTTTCCTAAATGGGTTTTTGAGCCTAAGACTGAAATTGGTCTTGCCGCTTCTAATGGTTTATTCTCTGCTTGACTTTATCATGAATTTCTCTTCACACTCCACATTTTTCTTTTACCAATCTTTCTCCTGTATGCGGGATTCCTAAATGCGGAGCCAAATTGCTCTTATGTTTGCAAATATATTATATTGTCTTTGTTGTAAGAATTTCAGAGTTCAATAGATATTGACTTTAAGAAAAAAGGTTTGATGTGGTTTGCTCATTTGGTTGAAATTTTAAGAGTCTTTTCATGTGAAATCCAACCATTGATCAAATATTAGTTGATCTTTTTCTCTTTTTTGGTGAAATTTAGTTGCTCGTCTTGGACTAATGTCTTTCATGATGTCAAGGTTTGGTGAATCTCTAAAATACAATACGTACGAATCATATCCTATTCAAGTATTATGCATTCCAATAAAGAAAGAAGATTCAAATTGTGTTAGAGTTGAAGTGAAGATATAAATTGTATTTAAGATTTTGGCCAACCGACAATTCAAATAACATCATAATATTATCATAAAAAGGGGTTTATTAATATCATTTTCAAGAGATAAAATAGCTATTTTATCCAAAATCTCACATTGTTTTCTAATTTTATCTTAAATTTTAGAATCTTTCAATCTCCTCGGACAACTTTTCTAATGTGTTATTTATGATGTTGATTTAATATATTTTGTAAGTGATATCATTTTTAAACAAGTAATTATTGTTTCTTTAAATGAAAATCAGAGAGCAAATATTAGTTTATATTCCTCAATACTTAATTTGTAGAAGAGGAAAATAAATCTTAATAAAAAGAAGGGAAAATTTTTCAGAAAATTCAACTCCATCTTGCTATTCAAAAAAATTCATTAAAATAATAATAATCAGAGATCAAATTAGAAAAGTCGTTATTGATATTGATATAAATCATAATTTGTAAATGGTTAAGAAAGAATGAGTTGACAAGAAATGAACTGAAAAAATTAGCATTTTCAAATAAATAAGATATTTTTTTAAATGTCTAAGATTTTATTAATAGACTAAATGAGAAATTTCTATTAAGGAAAGAAAATTTTTCAACAAGAACAAGATTTCAAATCCAAAAGAAAATTTGTTCATCATGCTTATGTTTCTTTCCCCTTAAAATAACATCATTTTTTAAGAAAAAGATTAACTAATTATTCTAAAATAACATCTCTTCAAAAATTATTAAATAAGAATCATAAATGTAAGATATCGAATGCCAACAACTCTCTCAAAATTGATTGATGTTAGGAGATATATATTTTGTCAATAATAAAAATTACATAATAAATAAAACACACTCATATCGATAAGATTTGAAAAGTTGTTGAAGTAGGTTTATGGTTTTAAAATGTAAGATAAAATTATATAAAAAAAAAAAGTAAATTTATGGATAAACTAGCTAGTTATCTTTATTTTTAAAATATAAAATTTTTTACCTTTTATATTATCATATATGTTGACTTTAAGTCAATAATTTTAGTTTTGATAAATAGTAAAAATTAATAAAACATTCTTTGATTTTAGCTAAATTAATTTTTTCAATTTAATATTGTTAAAAATAACATTTTAGAATAAATGTGAATTATCACGATTGTTTCCTATAGTAAGATGATGTTTTCAATTATTTTTCTTAGATGGTAATTATGTCTATTTAATTTATTACCATATATTTTATATCAATCGTTATTAGTAAGTTTATGAAAATAATTTTCATAATATTAATTTTGGGTTATAAAGGAAAATATCTTATTTTAATTAATACATATTTTCCATAAATATATTATTTGATACTAAAAGTTTCCTAAGTAATGATTTTTCTCATGCCTCTTGGAATTAGTCTCAAAAGAAGAGCAAGTAAAAAAAATCCTAAGATCGTTGCTTAAAAATGGGAATTCAAAGTTACAATCTTGTTCTAGGCAAAGGATTTTACAAAATTTATTAGAATAATAATGAAAGAGAATGAAAATATTAGCTTTGGAGATAAAAGCAAAGCAAAGGTCATAAAAAAAGGAGATGTTGGATCAACACCTTGTATCAAGGATGTTTCTCTAGTTAAAAGACTGAAATTCAATCTCTTAAGTGTAAGTCAATTGTATAATAAAGATAAAATAATTATTTTTGAATATACTCATTGTAAAGTATAAATTGTGCATGATAATGATACATTATTTACTAGTAAGAGGCATGAGAATGTATATTTGGTTAATTTGAATGACATAAATGAAAAATACTTAATTTTATATCATCATGATAATTAGTTATGATATCATATATTAGATCATATGAGCATGCATTTGATTTCAAAACTTTCAAAGAAAAATATTGTTTATGTTTTACCAAAGTTAAAATTTGAAAAGGATCATATTTATTATACATGTCAACTTGATAAACAAATTAAAACTTTTTTTAAAAGTAAAGACATACTTCTACATCCAAACCATTAGAACATTTGCATTTTGACTTCTTTGGTCTCATTTCATGTACTAGTTTTGGAGGTAAATCTTATCTATTTATAATTATGGATGAATTTTTTAGATTTACATAGACTCTCTTCTTAGCTCATAAGGATGAGAAATTCAACAAGTTTGTTCATCTTTGTAAGAAAATTCAAAATCAATAAGGATATAAAATCATCTCTATAAGGTATGATCATGGAAGGAAATTCAAAAATAAATTTTTTGAGGATTATTGTAATGAACATGGTATTACTCATAATATTTTTATGCCAAGAATTCACAACAAAAACAAAATGGAGTGGTAGAAAGGAAGAATCAAACATTACAAAAAAAGGTAAGAACCATGTTAAGTCAAAGTAAACTTCCAAAATATTTTTGGGTTGAAACAATTAACACATCATGTTATATTCTCAATCATGTTTTAGTAAGATTGATTTTAAAAAAGACATCATATGAACTTATGAAAGGTAGAAAACTAAATGTAAGATATATTTGCATGTATCTAGCTATAAATACTTGATGTTGAATAATAGTAAATATCAACTTGCTAAATCATATAATATAATATTTCTTAGTTATTCTACTTAAAGTAAAACTTATAGGGTATTTACTAAATGCATTAATATTATGGAAGAATCTATACATGTGGTCTTTGATGAAACTAATCAGTCTCTACTTAATAGAGAATATATTGATGAATTTATAGGAAATGGGTCTATAACAAAATCAACCTGCTAATTCTACTCCAATAGACAAGCATAAGCAATTAGCTAATATTTTTGATAAATAACAAAACATAGAACAAATTGAAGAACATAATATTTCTAAAAATAAGAATATCGTAAAAATCACTCTAAAGAAGACTTGTTAACTAGTCCATCCAAGGAGATGATGACAAGAGCTCAATTAAGGAATCTTATTGGAAATGTAGCATTTATATCGTAAATGGAGCCTAAAGATGTATTTGAAACATAAACCAATGAAAGTTTGATCAATGCAATGCAAGAAGAGCTTAATCAATTCAAGCAAAATGAAGTATGGACACTTGTTCCTAAACCAAAAGGTCATTTTATTATTGGAATAAGATGGGTGTTTCAAAACAAGCTTAATAAGAAAGGTAATGTTTTTTAAAACAAAGCAATGTTAGTTATACAAGGTTAGAATCAAGAGGAAGGTATGAATTTTGATGAAACATTTTCTCTCATTGCTAAACTTGAAGTAAGTTGACTCTCATGTGCATTTACATCTTATAAAAATTTTATACTTTATCAAATAGAGTAAAAAGTGCATTTTCAAATGGCTTTATAAATGAAAAAGTTTATGTAAAACAACTTCCTGATTTTGAAAAATTAAATCATGTTTTTAAACTAATAAAAGCTTTATATGATCTTAAGCAAACTCCTAAAGCTTGGTAGTAGACTTGGTATATTTTTATTAGAAAATGATTTTACATAAGGAAAAGTGGATACTACCTTATTTATTAAAAATCATAAGTATGATATACTTATTAGCTAAATATATGTTGATGATATTATTTTTAGATCAATTAATGATTCTTTATACAAGGATTTTGCAAGATTCATGCAAAAAAAATTTTGAAATGAGCATGATGGAGAGCTCATATTTTTCCTTAAATTACAAGTTAAATAAAAAAGGAAGGAATTTTCATTAATCAAGCAAAGTATACAAAGAAACTTTTGAAGAAATTCAAAATGGATAATATTAAAGCTTGTGGAACTCCAACGAGTTCAATAGTGAAAATTGAGAAAGATGAAAAATGTAAAAATATTAATATCAAAATGTATCAAGATATGATTGAATCTCTTCTCTATGTAACTATAAGTAGACTTGATATTCATTTTAGTGTATGCTTGTGTGCAAGATATTAAGCTAATTATAAAGAATCATATTTAATTATTGTTAAGAGAATTCTCCAATATCTTAATGGTGCTTAAGATTTAGGTCTTTAGATAAAGATATTTCACTTATTCTTATTGAATATAGTGATGCAAATTTTATAATTATTAGAGTTGATGGAAAAAGTACATCCAAAACATGTCAATTTCTTAAACATTGTTAATATTATGGTTCAATAAAAAAGCAAACATCAATTACTCTATCTACTACAAAATTAAGTATATTTCAGCTAGAAGCTTTGTAGCATAAGTTTTTATGGATGAAATAATAATTAGAGGACTATAAATTTAAATATGCAAATATTCTAATTTATTGTGACAACAGAATTACAATAAACTTATCCAAAAATCTAATGTAACACTGCATCACTTTATAAAAGATCATGTTCAAAAAGGAGATATTGAAGTTACTTTTATGCTTACAAAAAAAATAACCTGTTGAAATCTTCACCAAACCTCTAAATGAAGATCATTTTATATCATTGAGAAGAAAACTTGGTATGTGTATTTTTGAAATGTAATTTTTTGGTTAAATTTGCATAAAACATCATATTACATACACTTATTATTCATGTTAAATTTTTGCTCATGTTCAAAATTAGTCTGCTATATTTGTTATTACATTCACATGAAGCATGCTATTTTTTTTATCAAATTTTAATTTTTTTAATTTTATTTTTAAAAATATTTTTATATTTAAAAATATTAATCATCGTTATATTTTTTGTACAAAATAAGGGATTTTTTAAAATTATTTTTATCCCTAAATTGAAAGATTTCATAATATTTCATTTTAATGAAAATATCTTCTTTCCTCTTTAAATTTCAAAGATATTTAATGCTTTAAAGGTTGCATATTCCTTTTTTTTTTCATTATTCTCAAATATCTTAACCCATTAAAAATTCTAAAATCCTTAATTGTCTAAGTTTTTATACCTCGACTTCCATGGCAAAGAAAAGAGTTACCAAAACTACACCTTCACCTAACTAGAATATTATTCCACCTATATTTATTGTTTTTTCACCTCACAAATTTATTCCACCTAAATTTATTGATTAACAACTTCTTTGATTGATTTTGAAATATTGAAGTATGATTAAATCATAATAATAGGACTTTGTTTCTTTGTATCAATAAACTTATCTACGATAATTTAGTAAGTTAACTTTTCGGTTCTTTACATGTGGTTATGGAGAATGAATTTTATAGATTTCAACTAAAAGAGACAAATCTCACCTTTACATCACAAGAACTGGGTCAAGCATTTGGAATTCCAAACTAAGGAACCAAGATTGGAAGAAGATGAGAACTCAAAGCAATTGAAGGATATAACGAGTTTGGCGCAAGGAAGCTAGTTTCTAGTAACAAAGATATTACTCTGTATAACCAGATAAGTTTTAGTGTCTTAAAGATAATTTTTACATTCTACATAAAATTCTCACTTATTTGATTCTCCTAAGGTTTTGAAGTTTTGGTTATATGAGTGATTTGGAGAATTTTCTAATGTAGCATATAGTGCATTGCAAACCATTAAACTTGTATCACTTAATGATATCTTGGATGAGTAATATCATGAAATCTAAAGAATTTCCATATGAAATGTTTCTAATTGTTCTATTTAGACATTTCAAAGTAAAGCTTGAAGGTGAAGTATTCAATAATGTATCTAAAAGGGAAATGTTCAATTTATAGTTTATTTGAAAGCTTAAGAAACAAGATGAAGATAATCAATCGACTAAGATTGATAAAACAACATTTGTTTAGGTAGCTAAACTTATTCTATAAAGTTGATTGGAACTGGATAAAGAGTATGAGAGGTTGACTAAACTTCTCATTTCATAAAAGGAGTCACTAGAACCATTATTAGATGCACTAAAACTCTAACTTCCATCATATAACTTTTCTATTTTGGTTTTAGATTTGTTTAGTAGGTACTATGGTCACAAAACTAAAGAAGTCTATTGCAGTTAATATAAAAAGAGCAAAGGTAATTAATCAAGTTGTAAAGGAATTATGAGAGATAGGCATATTTTTGGATAGTGTTTATAATAAGTCTGAACTAAATAAACCAAAAGTAGAGCCTACCTTTCCAGCAGCTAAAGATGATAAAAGAGGAGGATAAAGAAGATGATGTTGATAGGGAGAATATTATAGCAGATGCTTTAACTTCACTTAAAGGAAAACAGGTTTAAGTTTCAAACAAACAGGAGGATATTGAATCTGAATCAAAAGATGAATTCATTCTTCATCCATTTATTCAATCAGATATTTGGAAAATTTTTAGGTTGGTCATGTTAATTATAATGGTTATGCATTTTCTTCTTTGGTTAAGATTTGTGAATTTTTATTATGTGTTTACATAATAAAAAAGTTCTTTGAAGTGTTAACTACATTTGAATATTATTTTCAATTATTATGATTATTGTTTTGGGAAGTTATGATTTTGTGAATTTGGATATTTGAAGGAGGAATAGTTAATGGAATTGCTTGAGGTCAAGCATGGAGCAAGTGTGAGGGGATGTGTTAAGATACATTTTATGCATGTTTTATGTTGATATTTGGGGTTATTTTATGAATAACATTTTAAAGTAAGTTGATTTTTATTTGAATTTGAATTTTGTAGGTTAAAATGTTCAAAGATAAAGAATGAAGTTAAAAGCCATGATTTTAGCACATTTTTCAAGACTTAAGTGCTTATGACTCATGATATAGGCATAAGATGAATAAATTTTGAAAGATGAAGACTTACAAGTTTCTAAAATTCAAATTTCAAAATTTTGACCCAAGGATCATATTCTAGGTCGTTATGGGATATTGAATTATTATTTTAGAACTTATTCATTTTAATTTATTTGTTTTAATTTTACAACCTCTACAAAAGGGAGGCTTATTCTCTTTATATAACATATTGATTTTGTTATTTTTATTTTAGAACAGTCATTTTTTTATCTTGTATACGAGCCTAATGATACAAGGTTAAGGCATTCCTTAGTCTCAATTGAAAGCTTAATTAAAGTTTCATTATTTTTGGCATGTGAGATCTAAATAAACATATTTGATTTCTTAATCATTTACTTTGTTTTAATCCAATAAACATTGATTTAATAAAACTCTTGGGTATGTATAAAAAGGACTTATTGCATATATGCTTGAACTATAAACCATCATATGAGTTATTATATCTATAATTATCTCTCTAATTTTTCAATGGAAACTTAAGGAATTATTATACCTAGCAAATGTCTTAATTTCCTTATGGATTTTAGCAATCTAGCTTGAACAATATAAATGTCTTGGTTGTTAGTTAGAATCAGGTCCTTCTAACTTTTAATGTGACTATTTGATTTTAATTCGTAAGAAGTATATTCTATAGTTGAGTCAATAGCTAGGGTAGGCATAAAGCATCTCTTAGTTATTATACTATTATGGAGAAATTGGATGATGCAGAGCGCTTCCATAATTAGAACCGATTTAGTAAAATTATCAAGAATTATTTTTGAGTGAATGATCATGCAATAAATAGGAAACAAAGATTTGCTTTTAGTTGAGAGATTTTAATCATTTGAACATTTTTCAAATTATTTTCAATTTCTTTTACATTTTTAAATTCATTCTTTTCAAAATAATTCTTTTAATAAGAATCAAGAAATTTTTGCTCACCATAGGATCAATCCTACTTCCACCTACTACAAAATTTATATTATAAGAAAATAAGATTTTAATTTGTTAAACTCGATACTCATCATCCATCTTGTTGGAAAATTCAATTTGAAAGCCATTTCATTCTTAATGTTAATAGTCTCACAACACTTCTTAAATAAATCCAATCTTTACAAACTACTCTTAACATACTTCATAACATCTCTTATTTTATTATCAATCAATCAACAAGACTAAGGTCATCCTTGACAAATAATTGTAGTATATGAGCACATCTCATATGAAAAGCCTCCTTACCTAAACAAATGCATCATTCTTTATTAACTTCATTTTTAATTGTTGAATAGCAGTGTCATTAGATGAAGCATTACCAATTATGATATACGTTGCCTTCTTTAACAACCATTCTTCCATATAAAAATCAATAACCTTCCTAATGTTTATCCCTTTATTGTCTTTAACAATATAAAAATTTAAAATTATTTTTTTCATGCACCATTAAGAATCAATCAAATGACCATTCAAGCATAAGTATGATATATTTTGGATACTTGTTCAGTTATCCATGGTTAAAGAAATTCGTTTGCATTATGTAGAAATGAAAGCTTGTAACTTCTTTTTCGATTCAATGAATAATGAATAACAATCTCTAACAATGGTATACCTAGAGGGAATCTTAACCTCAAGAATATTGATTATACAAAATTCTCTAAACCCTTATGTTGACTTTTCAATTTTAATGAATGTCAAAACTAATTAGTTGTTAAGTGTGTTTAATTAATTGAAGTATGTTTGCTAATATGGTTTTATTAATGTTTTAATATTTTGGACTTAATAATTTCTATCTTTTATATATACCTATTTTGATTCATGTGATTTTAGTTCTTGATGGATAATTGATGTTAACTCTTGATTTAACATGATTATTGATTATTTGTTAAATTAAATAATTAATTTATTTGGTAAATATTTTTTTGAAGATTCTAATTGGATAAGCTGACTTCTATTTTCAAAAATTATCTAAGTGATTTATTATGATTATTTCAAAATTTTGGAATGATATCTATTTTATCTCTTAAACATTTTTCTGACTTTATTTGTTTCTAAAATACTTTATGGCATATTCAATTTATTTGATTTTTCAAAAATAAAATATATTAATTATCTACATAGAAGGAAATATATCATATTATTTTTTGGAATCCGATCAAATTAGTTACAATTTTTAGCTCTTAAATGCATATCATGGAGCAATTTAAGTAGTTTTTGGAAGATCTCTTTAGTAAGGAATTTTTTTAGAATTTTTGTTAAGAAAATGTCATACTCAAACCATGAAAACTTGCTCCCGTAAAATAATTAATAAAAACCATGTAATTAAGGATTTATTAATCATTCTACAAAGGATCTGTAATTTTTTTTATCAACAGAATATATTTGATTTATATTTGTAATTATTAGTTTTATAACTTGTGACTTTATCATCACCTATTCATATAAAAATATTCACATATAAATTATGGCATGCCATCAAGCAATTGTTGAATATATATAACATTCTTAAAATTTAGACAAGCTACACATTTGGTAATTTTGACATCTTTGCTATTTTACAAATACAAAATATTTTTTGTTCATAATTATACAATAATAGTTGTATAAAATTGTTCACTAAGAATATATTATACTATCCAAAACACATTTTTAAGGGTTGTATAAAACTCGAAATATCTTGATTGCATTAGTGCTTCATTGATCCGGACGCCTCTTTGAACCACTATGACCTGTATTCATCAAATGATAAACATTAATTATCAACATTAATAGCATCATTAGCAGTAGCGGCAACATCTACATCTACACATATACCTTCTCATTTAGCTCCTATTAGACCATCTAGCAGAACTTGACAATGCCATTTTCAGTGTCATCTTTGTAATGGGGTGTACATTTTCATAACTTTAAAATTTAAATGTTATATAACTTGTCTATAAAATGTACACATCTACCTTTTCTTATTACTTTTTTTATTTAAACTTATGTAAATAATGTTATAATTTTTAAGAATGTTGGTTGTCTTATTTAACTTTATTTCAATTGTTCCATATCTAAATTATGACTCATCATATGAATATTTAAGAAAATATTACAAACTTAGGGGCGAAGAATGTGAATGATATTGTTAATTATAGAAGTCTTATTTCACAGGTGTAAAATTTTAGAAATATTGAAATTACAAATGAAACTCTACCAAAATTTTTCGTATAATTATTAGTTTTATTATAAAATAATAATTTAATAAATGAAAATGTAATAGTGATAGAAGAAGGGTATCATTTGTAATAAAATGACTACTGAATATCTACAACAAAATAGGTATAAAATAACAACTTAGGATTTGTAGCAAAATTGCTATGAAATGACGATGAAATCTGTAATGAAATAGCTATGGAAATAGCAGCGAAAATTCTATAGAGAACTCACTATGGAATTAGCGACAACAAAGGTGTAGTGAAATTGCTACAGAAATAGTAACAAAAGTTCTATAGCAAAATAGCTATAGAAGTAATGATGACAGGTTTGTAGTGAAGTTGCAATGAAAATCACGACAGTAATTATGTAGTGAAATTGCTACGAAAATAACGACGATAGTTCTCTAGTAAAATAGCTTCAAAATTAGTAACAAAATTTATTCCATCACTGTTTTTGAAGCTAAATCCGTCATCAATTTTAGCAATGAATGATATAGCTACGGAACAATTTTCATCACTATTTCATCGCCATTTCATTTAGTGACGGATCCATACCATTTAGCTACGGTTTTAATCTGAAATTTTTTTGTAGCGATAGTTTGTTACTTGATTATTTGATATCATAAAATCAGCTTAAAATAGTAGTAAATCATGTTCTTTCTAATCTCTAGTTAATCAATCTACAAAATTCAAAACATAAATAAATAAAACCAATTCCAATAACATTATCTTCAAATACTAATTCAATATTGATCAAAATGATGCATAAAAAGTATTCTATCATGAAGATTAGTATCTCTCTATTGTTGTATGTAATTGATGCTAAACTATACACATATTATTATTTTTTCTAATTTATTCTTTATTAACTTTTTCTTAACAAGTGATATTAAGTGTTAGGTTGTAGTTGCAATTAAACAAACATGCAATGCAACTCTCTAACACTTCTTAAAATTGAAAAGTATTTTAAAAAAAAGATTTTAATTTTTGGCAAAGAAAAGTAAAAGGTTTAGTAAAAACATTGAATGAGAAAAGGTGAAACTATAAAAGATAAACGGTGAAGATTAATTAGAGCAAGGAAATGTGTCACAATATAATTTATCATGACATTGAAAATAATGTTATCAAACCAAAGAATTAAAATAATATTTATATTAATTTTTTATATTATAAAGATGATATATTTTTATAGATAATATTTTTTGTGATTTATTTTTGATGGCTTTTTCAAACAATTTGTAATGTGTATTTGCTTTGCTTGTTCTCTTTCAGCTGAAACGTGAGTGGGTCATACGTTCATCTTCCTTTCAACACCACATTTGCAATTTGATTGTTAGTCCAAGAAGTTATTCCAAAACAAACACACGTTACTATTTACTTGTCAATATAATTAGGTACTTTTTATTATAAATAATATTGCTAAAATCACTCTATGAAAACTTTACAAACAAAAGAAGGCATTAAAAATAATATCATTAATTTACTTATAATTTTATATCAGAAATGAATAAAAGAAATTCTGATTATTTTAGAGAAATGGGTGAAATAGCTGACAACAATTGGGAATCCCACTAGTGACTGGGTGAAAATAACAGATAACAACCAACCCAGACTGACTATATCTTATGCAAAAGTGAAAGCACTCGAGTTCAAAGATACGTTCACCCGTAGTATCTTTTGGGTGTTTGGTTGGGTGCCGTTGCTCTTTTTTAACATTTGTTTTTATATTATTTCGTAAATGTGAATTCTTAGCTTTCAAACTTCATTTTCAAGTTCTGTTTATTAATTCATCCTTTTTTAAAAACAGTTCATTTTTATTTAAATATTTAAATTGTTATTACTAAATATAAATTTTATTATACAACATAGATCAATGTAAAAGAATTCAATTTCAATTTGGACACTAATTTTTGTATATTTAAATTATTATTAGTAAATATGAATTTTATTTTAAATTATATATATATATATATATATATATATATATACGTATTGTATTTTTATTATTAAAGGAAAATCAATTAAAATATTTGTATGATGACAAAAAAAGTAATTAATAAAAATAAATAACATTCTACTTTTTATTATATTTGGTAATAGAATATAATTTTTTATTTAAACTAAAATGTAATATCTATATTATGTATATATTTTATTATATTTTATTTTTCTATTAATGATTATTAATTATTTAAATTATTCTTAAATTTTTGTATTAAAATATAATTAATTAGTTAATTGATGATAATATAAAAATATTATATCATAAATATAATATGAAATTTAATTTATTTAAACAAATTTAATTAAAAATAAAATATAGCAAAATAAAAAATAAGGTAAAAAATGAAATAGTAATATATATGGAGTTATAATGAAAAAGGTTAATTAAAATATCAATTATTATATAAATTATTATAAATTATAATTTAAATAATAATGAAATATTTTTAATTAATTTCATATTTTCCTTGGTAGAAATGAATAATTTTAAAATCAAATAATTATCAATATATTAATATATTGATATAATACATGTTATAACATAATATTTTATTTAATATGAAAAAAATCATAATTAATAATATGTTAAATAATTAATATTAAAATTTTAATAAAAATACAAATATAAAACTAAAAACTAATTTAATTAATCCTAATTAAATATAAAATTTTTAAAATTAATATACAACACAGTTTTTAGATGTCTAAATACAAATTTTACTGCCATGCTCTTAGTAATTATTTAGAACCCTTTAAGTTAATTTATGTGAAAACATTTCAAAACTCTATATAATTAGATAAATATAAAAAGATAGTATTTAACTCAAATAAACTCCATGAAGTTTTTGACATTAATTTATAAATCTTAAAAAAATTATGTTTGATGTAAGTTAATGTTAAATATTTTTTATTAAAAAAATTTACTTTAAGAATTAAACAAAACAAATTTTAAGAAATAATATTAAGATAATATATATATTTAATAAGTTGGTTTACATTTTAACAACAATAACACCTAAACTATTATAAACCATTAAAATAAGCAAGCTCTATATATATATATATATATATATATATATATATATATACTTGACGTAAAATATGTGAATTGATTGCGTCTTTCAAGTAAAAAGTGTTCCTCCTTGCAATATTTTTATATTCAAACAAGTAACGTATTTATAAAAACACTGATAAATTTAGATTTATCTTTAATTCTTGAACTTTTTACAAGATTGAAAAACAGGTTTAGATTTATGTCTAGAAATACTTTATCATTAAACAAACAGTAAAACAACAGGACATGTTCCTATTTTAATGATTTACAAAGCATATCTTCATATTTTTATGATAAAAATAGAGTTGTCATCATTACAATGCTACTAAAATGAATATAATCTGTAATAGAAATAATATTATGATTAAAAAGTTGATGTTATCATCAAAATGATGAGAATTTGTTGATCACTATCACAAAACATCAAAAGAAAAAAAAAATTGAAGTTAATGATGAATAAGCTAAAAAAAAGTGACACTAGAAAACAATTAGTCATTTTTCATTCCAAAGATATTACCAAAACCCAAGAAAACCATTACCATTCAAAGAAGAAATCAAGAAGAGAAGCTCCTCGTTGCTTATGTTAAACTCAATCTCATGCTCTTTATCCTTGGAACGTCGATAACTAGCCACCACCTCATCGGCCACCACCTTATTCCGGCATAGAGGGCAAGTTGACTTGCAATATTGCTGCAACCATTTGTCTAAGCAATCCTTATGAAACAAATGCCTGCACCCCAATTTCCTCACGCTTTCACCTACTTTAACTTCGGATAAACACACGGCACATTGTCTTTCGGCCTCGTCGATCTGGGTTGTCGAATACTGAACAACGGGATTTTTATCTTCAATATATCGGAGAAACTGTGCTGTGGTGAGTGTTGGTGGGGTGGAGCCATTGATAGACCTGAATAGAGCTATTATCCTCATGAGCAAGAGGTTGATGAAGATGATGGCTATGGTTTTGAGGTTAGAAAATACTTGATGAAGAGGAGATGCCATATGAACTTTTATTAAGGAAAGAAAAATATTAATGAGAGAATGAACATCCATATAATTTAAATGTCATATATAGCTTTATAAATGACCATGCATGATAAAGTTTCATTTATTTATTTATGAAGAAATTATTTAATCTTAAAATTTAAATATATAAATAATTATATATATTTTTAATATAATTTTACATCTGAATATTCATTATATATAAAGTAATATTTATATTATTCTGAAATATATTATTAATAATTGAGATTTATAAATTTTAAATTTTTTGATTATAGAAGTTGTAATCCTATATTAGTGAATTACTTAATTTAAAAATTTAATTCATTAGATAAAATTTAGAAATAATTTTATATATATATATATATATATAGATGCATTGGTTATGGTCATTTTCACTCGATGCTTCCACTTTGAATTCTGGACTTTTCTACCTACTCAAACATGTATACAACTCTCACTAAAATACATTAACAGCTATCAACATGTTGATAAGAGGATTGCGTACTTAACCACAGATTAATAAGGAATCTCTCTCATTCATCCGAATGATCCAGTTGAAGTTTAAATAAAGCAATTTAAATTTAAAAAAGTTTATTTTTATATGAATTCTTTAATTCTCAAATTAGAATTTAGAATAATTATTAAAAAATTACTGAATAAATTCAATATTATAATGAAAAACCAATAAAAATGTATTATTTATTCTTCAAATGGTTATAAATGTTAAAGTATGAATGAATTAAATATAAATATATATTAGACTTTGTGGCATTTAGTTTATGTATAGAAAAAGGAAAGAGGAGATGTCCACTTGAGGATTTGTTGTGGTCTAGAATTAATGTATTTTGGAATGCCACTAATAAAATTCGTTAAGCAAATGGTGACCAGAATAATGGGCTTCCAAAATCAAAATTAAACAGGAGGCTTCCTTTCTTTTTTTATTGGTTTTTTCATTAATTTTTACGTTTTATGATAAATAATAAAACTAAGAAAACTGAGCTAGTAGCTTATATATGGTAACCGATATCTGTTAATATAATATGTATTAATTTGTCTCATATTTAACATTTTGCCTGAAGGGCACATAAGCCCCTGATCTCTCTTTCGTAGATATCTTCTTGGCATAAACCCTACAAGCTTAAAACTGACATGTTTTACATTTAACACGAGAAGTGGTAAATGGTTTAATTGATTAGGGGCGTATATGCTCCTTGGACAAAATGTTGAGTGTCAAAATGTACCTTATTCCTATATCTATGCCTTGCTGGAGCATGTCTTTCCAGGATGTTTCTTAAAGATAACACTCTTACAAATTTTCCTAGGAAGACATTTCATGCTATTCCTTCACGTCAAGTTCATTGCTTTTCAATTGGAAAAAAGAAACCCATATTCCATGTATTAAAATATTTAGGATCCCCTTGACATTATTTGATATTATATAAGAAATCTTTTAGATTAATTATTTATTTTCTAAAATTTTACCTATTTTGTTCCAACAACCCTTTTAAACTAAAGTTTTAACAATCAACCATCAACGCTAAACTAAGCCTTAATCTAGCACAAAGCATGCTTGCCTCATAGTCTTAGCGTAAGTGCCTTTTCCCAAATTCTTAATAATATAAAAGGACAAAAATGCATAAAAAAACTATATTGGGAACCACTTGGCTACAATGTCCATTTCACCAAATAGCACAAACATAATACAACAAAACCGTAGAAATAATTGATCCTATTTACATAAATTATCATTTTAAAATTGTCCTCGTTAAATCTGTATCCTTTTTCACAACCTTTTCGATGTCTTTATGGTGAGCCCTTGAACATGTCCAAAGACTTATTCATATCTCAAAATAAAAAGTCATGAAAATTACATACATCAATTTTCTATTTCTTCTTTCTACGATTTTAATGTTATTTCGTGTCTTCATTTTTTTTTAGTGATTTTACAAAGACTTTGTTTTTTATAGTCTTATTAAAAATATTATTGATAACATTTTCATAAGGTATCGATACATATAAATATAATAGGATATGTTGACAAAATAGATAAAATTAAAAAGAGTTCATCTCATATATTTAACCAAGTTATTAAAATATAAAAAGAAAACATATTTTAATTTATATAGTAAATCTTAGATCCTTTCCGATCCGGAGATATAGAAGTAGATTACTGGTTTAGAAAAAAAATTGAAGTGCCTAACATCTTCTGGTTAGTTATCATTCACTTATATTGGAGTCTTAAGATGTGTTTGCAATATGAACAAATGGAAAAGGACATTTGGGGATAAATAGTGGGCCGATTATGTAATGCACTATCCAGTGCTTCCCCCACCTACAAAATTGCACCAACTTTAATTTTTATTATAAAATTTCATTTCAAACATAAATGATATAGCATGATTTATTTTAAATAATATTATTCAGTAACATAAAATTATTTTAAGACTTTTTAGTCATATAGTATATTTCATAATTTATTTTTAAGAAAATAACATAAAAAGTTTATATTTTGAAAGCTAGCATTTTTAATTAAAAATGAAAGCTCTTGAGACTATATCCATCTAACTATAACAATATTAATAGAATCTATGTCTAACACCACATGACCATCATCATCATCATTAGGGGTGATAATCAAGTTAGTTGTCATTTTTGAATCATATTGATAGGTTTATAGTCAATATAAATTTGATCTAAAACATTAATCCTCTAAAAATTTTGAATCTGAAAACTAAAGTCGAATTTGACAAAACTAATTGACATAACCCTTTGATATGATTAAGTTATGTATATGTAGGTCAATTACACATGTTAGACATAAAATAACCTGTATATCATGAAATGATTCAAATAAATAAAATGGTATTATTAATCCATAAAAACAAGACTAAAACAACATGATTTTAAAGAAAGTTAATAGATCGAACTCAATATGACACGACCTAAGATAATCTGATTCAAAAATCATGTTTTCACTAGGTTAGCAAGTCAACCCGTAACTCGATTCAATTTTTACAATATTAATAACAGGTGGATAGGAATTTGATTATGAGTAACCCAAACTCTTTTTTTTATCATGTTGATATTGGATTGATAGATCATATAAAAAATTGTCATCCTTCATTATCATTATCTTTATTGATATAATTAATTGTTATTATCATTATTGGTACAATAATTAGCATCATTATCAAAGCTAAAGCTACCAACACCATCATTAGAGTGATATTGATGCTACTATTATCATCAATACAATCATCAATATTATTATTAACCATCATCATCATAATTACTACCATTACCATAATTGGTATTCATCATTATCATTACACATAGTATTGTGTTTGTGTCTTGAATGGTTTTTTATGGTTTTGAATTTGGACCTGACTCAAAAAGTTCACGATGCGATGTAAATTTTGAGAAAAAATTAATGGATTGGTATATTCTTAACACATAAGGTCAATTTTAATACAACTCACAAACTTAACACAAATATAACATTAAAAAAAAGCATATTGAAGTTATTTATGACATGTTTTATGCTAAAATTGTGTCAATCTGCTAATAACTCAATAAAAATGAGACCATGGCATAAGTTAATTCACTTATTTGATTTAAACATGATATATAAATCAAATTGTAGCATGTTGGATTCAACATGTTAACATATATTTAACATAATGAAATTATATCATTTTGATTTCATAATAATTAATGTGCTAAATAAGTTTTATGAGTTGATCATGTTATTTTGTGTATATGGTTAAAAAGGTTAAATGGATCATTTTATATGAAATATGTAAAAATAACTTGTATACACGTAAATTAATTATGTTAAAAAAAAGTTGATAATCATCATTACCATATACTTTTCTTACAACTTCAATACTCTTTTAAGCTATGATTTCATGTATTTTACTTTCAAACTTAAACATTTCATATAGTAATTCATATATTATTCATCCTCCTATGCATTACATTCATTTGATAACATAATTAGCATAAATTCATGCATTTAGCCACATATTTTACATATTTGTGTATTGCTTTAGTCTTAGGCTTAGACACTTGTGTTATAATCATCCTTAGTTTATAATTTGTTGCATTTTAGTTTTATTGTGCATGTTTTGTAGGTTTAGGAAGTCATTTCATGCATATTTTTCTTCATTGTAAAGAGCATGAGTCCTGTTAGTGGTTACACAAGTTATGTTAACTTTGTTTAAAGTAGGAATCAAAGTTTATAGCTAATATGACTCATATTGGCCTTGGTTGAGCATGCATTTCCATGTTTTTAGTTGACACGAGTCATGTCATGGCAAACATAACTCATGTTTGCCTTCAAAATCTCATAATTCCTTTTCATGAGCTTAACATGACTCATGTTAAGCTTAACACAAGCATGTTAAGTGATTAAACCATGATTTCTCACCCTTTTTTACCTAGAATCCAAGCTATTCGATCAAATATTGAAGGGTCATGATGCATTAGATAAAAAATAACCATTTTGGATGGTTTTTTTTAGGGAATATAGGTAGGGAATTTAGGGTTTTATGGATCCAACATATCACATCCTCAATTTTTAGTGCGTACAGTACTAATGATTTGAATGATGATAAGATGATAGTAGATTAAGTCAAATGCAAAAAATAAGTTTGATCGTGTAAAATTAGGTCGATCAAATAAATGCATGTATATCGTGACATGATAATTTATGTATGCATGGAAATGCATGTAATGGAGGAATTAAGCTAAATTATGATTGAATTTGAAGCATGCATAATTTAATAATTATGTATGATTAGGGATCGTATAAATAAATTATACGTATGAAATATATACATGTAAATATATGCGTATAGAGATTAATTGATGGTTTAGATATTGAAAGTACTTAATGTTTTTAAATAGGTATGTCTAAGATGATTTATTTAACATAATATCAATATTATAGAAAAGAAAGTGTAATGGAATTTGGAATTCATTTATGATATCATAAATAAATAATGATGATGTAAGCATGATGTCATATAAGGCTAATTATGATTTTAATCATATTAAGAATGGACAATTATGAATTTATAATACATTAGTGAAAGTATATAATGATCTGTAAATATTAGAAAAGTAAAATTAGTAATTTTTATTAATGATGTCATGATGATGTCATAAAAGGGTATGATGATGTCATAAATGGGTTTATTAAATAATGGAGTGTATAAATGAGTATTAATATAAGAATATTGAAATAATGATAAAGTATTAATTAGACATGTGATGGAATGAATATAATATAGTTTAAATTAGATATGATATAAAAAGGAAATAAGAAATAAGAAAATGATTTAATAATATGTATGTAAGATGGAATTTAATAATATAGATTTGAATATGTGGAAATTAGGAAATTGTATATTTATTTGGTATGGAAAGATGGAAAAGTAGAATGAATAAAATATTTGGTATGGGTAATTGAAAAAGAGGTATGGAAAGTTGGAAAAGTAGTATAGAAAATGGTGATAGTGGATGGAGAGAGAGGATTAAATAATAATATTTAGAGATAGTGGGAGAAGATGAGAGATTAAATTAACAAAATAATGTGTTGATGGATGGTATTTGTAATAAAAAAAATAAGTATATAAGTATTAATTGAGTATAGAAATATGTATTAAAATGGAATTGATTGGTGGATAAGGAGGTACATATGTATAATTATACATATAAAAGGTATATGTATTGAGGGGTGTATAGGTAATTTGTGGGCTGCCCTACACCTAATTCATTATGTCATACAATTTTGGGGTCTTTTCATGGATTGAAATCCATTCATTTGCTATTTCTCTTCCATGATCGAATGCATCCTTCTTTCTTCTCCATATTCCTCTTATTTCTTCATTTTTCTCATACTTCATCTTCATCTTTCTTCCATGGAAACCAAACTCACTTCATCTTTTCCATCTTTTTCTTTTCAAATCTTCATGTACAAAACAAATACCATACGTTTAGCTTATGATGTTAGTTCAAGACATTTTCTTTTCATTCATTTTAGAAGAAACTGCAGTACTTACAAGAAGCTACTCAAAATCCGCAACATCTTCTTCTATTTTTCACTTGTTTCTTTAAGTGTATGACTAGAGCTATGTGTATACTTGAATATTTGGCCAAAATACCTTCTAAATATCTTTGTTTTTATGATGGCTGAATCACTTCCTTTATGTTCTTAAAAGGGTAAGTTAAAATCCACTAAATCCTTATTTTTTCCTTAAAAACCAAAACTCATATGATGACTAATCCTTCTTATCTTGTTAGATCTTACTTGTGAGGTACATGCATGTGAGTTTTGGTGATGGATTGAGGTTTAAAGCTTAAGTTAAAGTGTTAATGAGAAGATCTTTATAGATCGATGGGAAAATCAAAAAGGAAGTCAAGTTTTAGTTGATTTTAGTAAAGATAATTAAAGGTGAGTTTAGTTTGATGTAATATCTTCATGATTCATGTATTTTTTAGTAGTTTGATGGGTTGGTCAAATTGGTTTGAGCATAAGAAGGTCATGGCCGAATGGTTTGGTTGATGATCTAGTAGTTTTTAGCTTTTAGTTTGATGATTTAGTTGATTAGTGATGTAAAGTGGTTGATTATAGTGGATTATGGTATGTGTGTGTGTTGGTTTTATGATTGATCATGCATGGCTGAATACATCAAGGCAAAAAACTATCAAAAGGGTAAGTTTAATGCATGATTAAAGGAATGGTAAGGTTATTAAGTAATTAATTAAGATAAGATAAGTTAACTTAAGTTAAAGGATGGATTAAGATTGATTAAGTGGTTAATTAAGATATTTGAGTTAAATGACTTAAGAATAATGAAAAATGATTGATAAATTAATGTATTAAAGAGGAAATTGAATTATTATAATAAGGATAAGATAAGGTATGGGGCATTTAATGCGAATAAGGACAAAAGGGGACATAATAAATGAATAAGGGCAAAAGGACATTAGGAAATGTTTAAGTGTTTGAAAAAGGGTGTATATGGTAAAAAAGGGAAATAAATGCTTAAATGATTGATTAATTAAGTGAATTAAGTATTATTAGAAGCTTTAAGAAGTAAATAATTCATGGTATAAGACAAGGTGAAGTAATATTTAAGTATGATGATTAAATGGAAGTTAAAGTGAGATATGTCGAAATTTTCAGAAATTTTAAGTTATGGATTTAAAATGAGCTATAAATTGAGTATGATTAATGATTGTAAGAAGTTAAATAAGCTAAGTTATGAATGGTATAAAGTGGTTTAAATAAAATTGACTTTTAATGATTGAAAAGAAGGATAAGATGAAAATTTTATATGATTTAAGGGTGATCAAAGAATAGGATTTAAATGGATAAAAAGACAAAAATGGAAAGAATTATTTGGAAGTATTATAAGTTATTTTAATATTAGAATATAAATAATTATTGGATAATTATGATGGTGGACCATAATGAAGTGAAAAAGGATAATGATATGGATAATGACATATGATTTGAAAGAGATTATTTTATAAGATTGAAATTGATATTTAATAAATAAGTTAAGGACATATATGTATGAGCGCCGGTTTCTACTAGGGCCCAGAGCGAGGCTTACGAAAGTTACGGACCGGGGACCGCACTTAGAGCGAAAGCGCAGTCTTCCTAAGGGGTTCCCTTAGGGAATGATACGGACTCGAAAGAGTCGCAAGGGAGTCGCCACCGGATGGTTCCGGATTGGTCCAACCGACCTATAGCATGAGTGCTAGTTAAACCCTTTAGAGATTGGGTTCGGGTGGTGGAGATCTATTCTATGAGTTTCCAAAATCGATTTTACCAATATAATTGGGATTAATTATCCTAAGCAGGCAAGCATGCAAGCGTAATTATAAGCACACAGCGCGTCATGTGAATAGGCATTGCAAGGTTGCACATAAATGACATATAAAGCTATATGGCATTTAGATGGCATGACATATGCATGTCATGTGATATAGTGATAAAAGTAACATGACATATGCATGTCATGTGAGTATGAATGACATATCATATGCATGATATGGCAACCTAATATGTAAGCACATATTATGGCAAATAGCGTATTACGTTATGCATTAACATTCTTGATTTATTTTAGCGTTAGGCGTATAGCGTATGCGATGCGTATGCGTAAATGACATTTGATATGCATGATATGTGATGATGGATGTCATGGCATATGCTTATCATGGCATAATGAGTAGCATACCATATGCATGGTGTATGTGCGGCATATCATATGCATGATATGTATGATGGTATA
>CANYBF010990718.1:0-12728 GCA_948192965.1 Dalechampia spathulata | reverse complement strand
AAAATATAAAATAATATACTAATTACAATTAATAAATTAAGAGAGATGACATATTTTTAATAAGATATTAAATAATTAATATGTAATTGGTTATAAATTAATAATATTTATCTTTAAATAAAATTAATAATTTTCAACTTTGAAAAGCATACAGTGATATTTTGGCATAACCATAACTAAGAAGACATACTTCAATGGGATTACGTGAAAAAATGATGTTGATCGAATACTTTATTACATATTCAAAAAATGAAGATGTAAGCATACTATTGTAGAGGGAATTTCTAGAGCATTTATGTTTGGAATGCAAAAAATGGGGAGTGAATAAAAAGAAAAACTAGAAATATCATTGAATATGTAAATGCATAAGGAGAAAAGTATTATTTAAGGATACTTTTAAATAATATCAATGATCCAAAGTCATTTAATGACTTGCTTACAGTAGATGGTATCAAATATTCAACATTTAATAAAACTGTTATAATGAGGGGGTTGTTTGAATTAGTTAACAGCATAAAAGAATGTATGAGTGAGACAACGATATTCAAGATGTCATTAGAGTTAAAAAGATTGTTCATAATATTATTAGTGTATTGTGAACCCACAAATGTCAAAAAATTATTGGAAGATAATTTTCAATCGATGGTTGAAGATTATGTTAAAATGCATAAAAACTCAATAGAAACATAAATAGCTTACATTTTGAGTAATATCCAAAAGCACCTAATAAACATAGGTAAGAATGTGAAAAGTTATGATATGTCTACAAAAGAAAGACACTAGCTTAGCCAAATGAAGATCAATAATAGAGATATTGTAGAGAAGATAGTAGTGCAAACACCACAAGAAGACATTAATACGGTGTTAAAGCTTAATTTGAAAAAAATATGCATATACGATGATAATAAATAGACTAAACTCAAGACTTACTGAGATATTTTTTATAGATGGACAAGGATGTATAAGGAAGACTTTCTTATATCAAGCATTATTGGCTAATCTAATATCAAAAGGAAATATAGCTATAACAACAACAACTTCAAGTGTAGTAGCATAAATAATGTTAGGAGGAAGGATAACACACTCTAAATTCAACATTTCATTCAATCCAACAAAAGTAGGATTATGTGATATATCAAAGCAGAGTGACCTAGCAATATTGTTACGCAAAGCCAATATGATCATGTGGGATGAAGCACCAATGACCAAGAAATATGTTGTGGAGATAATTGATAGAATGCTTAGAGATATAATGAACAACAATGATCCATTTAATGGAAAAGTGATGATATTTAGAGGTAACTTTATACATGTGTCGCACCCTAAATTTTTGAGTCTCGGACTGAATAGGGCAAACCGGGTCAATTCTGTCACTGTCTGG
The DNA here is from genome assembly GCA_948192965.1 of Dalechampia spathulata. Classification (NCBI taxonomy): domain Eukaryota; kingdom Viridiplantae; phylum Streptophyta; class Magnoliopsida; order Malpighiales; family Euphorbiaceae; genus Dalechampia; species Dalechampia spathulata. Next base: position 11,347 of record CANYBF010990718.1, on the reverse strand, counting down.
CCCTTACGGGCATTCCCAGTTTACTCTGGTTTGGTCTAGGGTTTGGTTTGGGGTGGCTTAGGGTTTAATTTTTAGGGTTTAGGGCTCTTACCCATTCGGGTAAGTTAGGATACCGAATTGGGTATGTTTGATACCCGTTCGGGTATCTTTCTTACCCGAATCGCCTCTCCCTCTTACCCGTTCGGGTAAGTTCATAAGTTGGTTAAAATTTGAATGGTAGTTAGTTTGGCGGGAAAAAAGACAACCTAGGGTTTTCAAATTTTCATATGCTCTCAATTTTGATTCAGAACACGAATTAAATTCATCATTTTAGTTGATAAATTGATTGGATTTGATTTGTTTTGATTGAAACAAGCTTTGTTTTGATTAGTTTTAATTGAAAACACTTGATTTCCTAAGCATTTGATTGTGTTTTGAGTTTAATTCATCCTAAGCATTGGATTTCTGATTTGGAAAAGCTTCAAGGCATAGGAGAATCTACAAAGGTAATCCTACACTTCATTTAGCTTGATTGTTTTGTTGATTTAGTTGTGATTTTGTTACATTTTATTGTGTTTTGATTGAGTTTAGTGCATGTATGATTCATTTGAATGTTTTGCATGTGATATAATGTGAGATTAATGCATGATGTTGGTTGATAATGATTCGAAGCATGATTAAAATTGAATTAGATCAGGTTTTATGCCTGATCTTACCCGTTCGGGTATGATCATGCACATGTCATACCCGAACGGGTATGATCATGCACTTGGCTTACTCGTTCGGGTAAGATCAGAGAATGACAATGAAATATCTTGCCTGCCGTGTCTTGCTTGTTGAATATCATGTATGCTCATATAGGTTGCATGCTTATATGTTAAGTGTAGCTTATGTTTTGATAATGTGGTTAATATGTGATGTATGATTCGATTTGTGTTGTTATTAATGCATGTTTGTTGATCATATGTTGTAGTTAATACATATGTGTTGATAATGTGATATGATTAGTATACTTGTGTACTAATGTGTATGATTCATGTTGCATGGTTGAATGATAGTGTGTTAGTTATGAGTATGTGTCTTTGTGATGTTGATTCATGTGTCTAATGTATGTTGATATGATTTCATGTTTAGCATATATGATGATTCATGTGTTGATTACATGTTTAGTTAGTTTAGGATGTATGATTAGATAGTATGTTATGATGTTTATTTGATTGTCATGTCATGATTGTATGATTTGCATGATATGTGTTTGGTATTGCATGATAGGATGATATGTGTTTAGTATAGTTAATTTGATATGCATGTGTTTAGTATGGTTTAGTGTTATGTTGTATGATGTATGTGTGTTATATGATGTCATATTACTATGTCATGTCACACTGTTGCCATGTTATGTTTGCATGTCATATTGCCATGTCATATTGATTGCATGTTGCATTGCCATGTCATGTTATTATGTCATTGTCATGTTGTCATATTATGTTGTTAGTTTATCATGTTAGTTTGTTATGCATGTTGTTGTGTTGTATGATTACATGTTTAGCTTATAGGATGTTTACATTGCTTACATGATGATGATGCATGTGTTGTTGTCATGATGCATGTGTTGTTGTGATATGAAGCATGTGAGTAGTTATGATGTATGATGATCCTATGTTAGTATCTTTAGTATGTGTTTGTCATAGTATGCATGTAGGATGGTATTCATGTTATAATGTTTTTCATGTTGTCATGTTATATGTGTTATCATGATATGATGTGGTTGCATGTTATGGTTTATGGTGTGTAACATGTTTAGTATTGTTTAGTATGTTCATATGCTTAGTTTGTGTTAATATGCTTTGTTATGATGATATGTTTATCATGTTATGCATGTGAGTTTATAGTTATGTTGTTTGCATGGTTATGATATGATTCATATGTGGTTTGCATGGTTCATGTCATGTCATGTCATTTTGCATTTAGTGTTTGTGTTTTGTGCTTTTTGTTCCGTTTTACATTTTTCTCGCGGAGAGTTGTTTTGTAGGAGCAAACCGGGGGATGTGGATTGGAGCATTGGCCTGGGACTCATTTGAGGCCCAATTCAGTGGATTCCAGCAAGTTGATTCTAGAGCACGTGAAGATTATTCTGTTGTTGCTTTTATTTTAATTCATTTGGTCGGGTTGTATTAAATACCCGAGTTTCATTTCATTCGCTTTATTTGGTCGGGTTGTATTAAATACCCGAATTGCTTTATTTTCTGCTTTTTATTTCTGCTTTATTTTCTGCTTTTATTATACTTTTATTGCTTTCATCTGTGCTATGTGTTTCTTGCTTCCCTATGCCATGAAACCGGACCTAAGTGAACTTCAACCTAATTGTGTGCGATTTACGTTTTCATTAAAAATCGGATTAAGTGAATATGATAACACGGAATATGAATAAAATCCAAATGCCGAACCCGTTCTCTGAAGAAATTCGGGTTGCTTTCCCTCAGTATGAAGGCCCGGGTTTGCATTTTTTCCTGACTTGTTTAGTTACTCAATTGAGTTAGCTAGATAAGTCGGGTGGCGACTCCACTTTCTTGACGCGATCTATCTAGTTCTTGTAGTACTTCAGGGATCTACACTCGCGAGAGTAAGCACCACGGCATCTCACGCCGAACAGCGTGCAGCGCTCCTGCGTCCGGATGCGCTACTCTCACAACATGTATTACTAATGGTCCCAAAAGGAACAAAGTAAGAAACAGTTAATGTAAATCTGGTAACACCATATCTTTGAAATAAAATGAAAGTGTTCAAATTGATAAATAACATGCGAGCTAGATTAGATGTAACGTTTAGTGATTTCTTTCAAAGAGTGGTAAATAGGGAAAAGTCTATAACTCATAATGAAAACATAATCATACTAGATGAAATGATAGTATAAAATAATGGAAAAGATTCATGCGAGAAGGCATTGATACAAAATATGTTTCTTAATTTTTTTAAGAGCTCGATATCATCAAAATACATGAAAAATTATAAAATATTAACAATGAAGAATGAATATATTGATAAACTAAATCAAATGATAATAGATATATTCCCATAAGAGACTTAAGTATACCTTAGCTATGACCATGTAGTTGATGATATCAACACCAATTATTAAAAAGAATTTTTGAATAGCTTGCAATTGAATGGAATCCCATCACATAGACTACAGTTAAAGGTTACGTATTTAATAATACTTTTAATGAATTTTAATGCATCAAATGGATTGTGCAATGAAACTCGAATGATGTGTAGAAGATTTAGAAAAAATATCATACATGCTGAAATAACAGTTGGACAACATGTTAATAAATAAATATTACTATTAAGAATACCACTTAATCCATCAGAAGGTGAAAAATATTCATTTTAATTTAAAAGGAAGCAATTTCTAATGTGATTATATTTTGCAATGACTATAAACAATATCAGGGATAAATAATATCAAACGTAGGAGTATACTTGCCAAAAGATATCTTTCACATGAACAATTATATATTGCATTATTAAGGGGGATTTTAAGCTCAACAATAAAGATATTAGTCAAAAATGATGATCTAAAAAAAAAGAACCGACATATACAAAAAATGTAGTCTATAAAAAGGTTTTGCTATCAAATAGATAAATAAACATTTATTTTCATTTTTTTGACTGAATAGATGAAAATATTATATAAATAACATTTTAAATAAGTACATAATACTTAAATGTCAAATATTAATTTAAAATTATAAAAAATATTACTATAATAAAAAATTTGAAAAAATAAAATATAAAATTATTACCAAATGACGGGTCAAAAAAATAGTACTAACGTGCAACGCATGTTATGAAACTCCAATTTCATATAAAATGGTGTAAGACCCTTAAGGCATTTATATGACAACTTAATACACCATCCAAACCATATCCTAGCCCCTAATACCCTCCTATATGTATATAAATATGTATTCAACTTAGAATTCACCAATCACCATCCTTTATTATGTATAAATACTCAATTAATACTCCAATACATAATTATTTAATAAAATACCATCCTCCATCTTTTTCCACTACCAAATAAATAATTATTTCTCTTTCTTACACTCCACTAACACAAATACGCATCCTCTACTTACAAATACCAATTAAAATACTCTTCCATTAACACAATCTTCCATACCATATAAAATATAATTTCTCAAAATCCCACTAGCTATTTAATACTAAAATATTCCATCTTACATACTCAAATTAATTTCATTTTCCAATTTTTTTCTTAATTTCATATAATATTCATTTTCCATCCTACATCATCAATCCACTTCCAATATAATAATATCATCTTCATTATCCATAAATTATACTAATTAAATAATTTCTATAAATACCAAAGTGTATTTTCATTCATATTATACATATGTATTTATTATACGATCCATAATTATACATAATTATTAATTATGTATATTATTAATATCTCATAATTCAATTATGCATTCATATGCAATTAATTATTCCATTTCGTATATACACCCGTATATACATATATATTCCATTCGTATAAATTAGTTATACTCATATTAAATTATATGATACTATGAAATTATGTTCACTCTTAATATTTTACAATTCATATTAATTCTTGTATACTTATACGTATAATTCATATATGTATGAAATAATTTACGTATCTTATTTAATACGATTAATTTGCATGATCGATTAATTATACGATCCATTAATTATCCTGATTAATGACGCTTAAATATTTTAAGTGTACTCGATATTATTTTTGTCAATTATTATTGACCACATATCCTTTGAATTATTATCAACTTCAAGTTGTTAAATTATCATTTTGATGATACGTATATTTAATTATCGTATCGATAAGTACGGTTGACCATTTTTCAATGGTCTCATAAAATTCTTATTATTTCACCATAAAATCATATATCATAAATCATATCATTTTATTTATCATTGCATGCATAATTCATATAAAAATCCACACCATCATCCTAATTTAACACATATAAAGCATAGCACCATATACATATATTATAACAGTATGTGTCAAAAATAAGGATGTGATAAGTAGTGGCCAATAACTTGTTACAAGATGGGTTCAAAGAGACTTGAAATTATCCAATTAAAGACCATTTGATCAGTAACATACCAAGAATCATTTGTTAGATTTGAGTCACCAATAGAAAGTTTTTATGAGTGTGCCAAAGCAGACCCATCAACATAAGAAAGAAGATTGCAAGTATACAAAAAGGCAATATCTACATCTTTCATAATAAAAAGTTTATAGATTATCACTTAATATGTAGAAGAGATTCGATATTAGTGGAAGAGTAGACAAGGAAGAAGAAATTTTAAAGAAGCAAAGAAGATAAGAATCAAGACTTTGATACCATTAAGAAATTGTTTGTTATTCAATATAATACAAAATCTCATACAAACTATATATTTATAAAGTGTTAATAATTAGAATACAACTCAATAAGATAAAGGAAAGTAATAGATAAACCTTAGGCTTCATAAGAATAATTATATATTGTATTGATTCTAATGTTTAATATAGTTTAATTGTTGTAAAAATTAAAAAAAAAACAACATAGGAGTGATAGAGACAAGTAAAAGTTGATCCATAATTTTGGAGGACAAAGAGGAACAAAGTAAATTAGAAGAAGCCAATTTAGCTACGTGTTGTTAATAAGGTGTCGTTTTATGGTTCGCCAATTTGCATGAATCTTCCTCCAATTCTTGCCTTTGCATTTCCACCCTAATTCAAATCATTTTCTTTTCTTGGAAAACAACACAAAATGAAAAATAAGTAATAATAATTTTATTTTAATAATGAAAAATTAAAATTAAAATATAAAAATGATAGATATATGACAAGTATTTAAATTATACATTCTGAAATTAAGATCTCACATGGAATGTTTTTCATCAATTTAGTGAGATAAAATCTTAAAAACTAATATTATTTTTCTCCAAAATTGAGTGAGTAGGGGTTATAATAATGTAAAATGAAGAAGTGATGCTTATGAAAGCATCCATCACCTAGAAAAAAAGGGCAGGTACAAGTAACATGTCATTCAATTAAAAGAGCCACGCTCTGGTCCATTGCATCAATTACCCAACCAACAATGGAGTTTTCATCTTGCCATAAATGGACAATGTGCCTAATTACAGTACAAACGTGTTTTTGCATCCTTTTCAAAAAAAAATAACTCATATTGCTAATAATAATGTGAAAATCTATTATTTTTTCAGATAGTACTAATAATTAATTTTCAAATAGAACTATTTACCATAAAAATGTAACATTTTTCAAATTTTCCTAAACTAATGCGAATATAGAATTATTTACCAAACTAATGTAGGGCCTAAAACCTTACTCTTGAAATCGGCACTGCCTCTACCTATTTCATACATTCTACTGTTCACTTTTGTCCTTTTTTTTTGAATAGAAAAAGTCCCTCAGATTAAAGCTCTGATACCAATCAAGGGGAGCCTGCTCTTAACATTAGATTTTATAAGCATCAACTTAATAATGATACTTAATAATTAAATCTAAGATGGAAATTAAGAACTACTCAAGGATCTTGACACAAATAGACCAAAGAAATTATTGCCTAGTTTTTCTAATACCTTTTAATTTTTCATACTCATTCAAATATCTAGTACTAGCTACGATTCCTAAGGGTGCTTTATTATCTATAAAATATTTTTCAAACTCATTCTGTCTTAAAATTACTTCTTCTAAGTGTTTGGAATGTTGATTGAGATTTTGATTTATCGTTTGAACAATCACACTTAGAGCATTTACACGATCAATGACAGAATTTAGCAATCCTATAACTGGGTCTTTTCCGACTCCATGATCTAAATGAAAACATTCAGGGTTAGAACAACTATCAGACATAACACATTTATAAACACTTCTATATCCACAACCCAATGACTTTCTTTCAAGTCCTTTACTTCACACAAATTATAATAATTTATACAAGGATAGACGTATACCTTAACGTAGACTGGGTCCACTAAGCTTCTGCAACAAAAGCTTTATACTGTTTCCTGCCCATCACCAGCGATTCTCCTCTGAGAAGTTTGAAGGTTCTTCTGTGTCTCTGCCGCCCTCTTTTTCTTTTTAGGGTCTTACTATGAGCACTCCTTCTTGAACAGACCGTCTAGGAATAATACTTCAAGGTACACAGGAGTTGATGATGTTATCCAAAAATCCAATGACTAAGTTGATCAATGCTAGTGTTCTTTCTGCTTCTCTGTAATCACAATGTTTGTTGTGATATTCGATATGCTGGTCACACACTACTTTTCCTATTTCTGCAAGCTCTTGTCTTAAACTCCTTACAACTCCTAAGTTAGTAAGATCTAGAAGGCACAAAGTATCTACAAATTTTTCTATTATGGTAGAAGACATGAAAACTAAACAAGGTTGAGAGTTGAGAATGAATAGGAATAGGATTCTGGATACATTTCTCCTCCCCTTCCTCAGCAAGTTGAGGAAGTATTTATAATACAAAGCTGGTGCCTCTAGTGTCGTTTGCCAGCTCAAAAGTAACAATAATGCAAGCAATAATTCTGAAATGGCCGATAAAGTCATATGGTGCACTTGCAAAATTATTATGACTGACAGTGGTCCCTAGATTCCTTTATCACAGAGGAATCTCTATTATTGACACAACATGCCAAATTTAAAAAGCATTCACAACTGGTATCGGTAAACTGTTGGCCAGCTTTACATATTTATCACATGTGCATAATGAAAAGCAAATTATAATGGGTGTCAGTACCCGTACTCAAAAAAGAAAACTTATAATTACTATCAGACAAATAAGGAAGGCCATCTCTATCAGTAGAGATAAGATTCCTTCTTATCTATCTCGTGACATTGGGCCACCTTGCTTATCAGTAAGCAACTGGTTGGTAGGTGTCTTTTGTCAGTATCCGTCCTGATTTGCTCTTGCTATGTCCATCAAATACTGTTCTTCTTCTTCCTCCGAATCCTCTTCTGGATCTTCCTCCAGTTCTTGTTCTTCATTGTTTCCATGCCTGATTCCTTCTTGACATTCCTTTTCTTGATAGATCTTTTTCTAAAGCTCAAGTGTCTGGCTTTTCAAATTAAATCTATCTAAGAAATCTTCAAACCAATATCGGAGTTCAATAATTTGTTTCTCTCCTTGAACAAACTTTGAATCTTCCCATCTGTAGAATTTTAACTTTGATAAGGGAAATTCATCTATGTGAGCTGTAACCACCATTCTGTCATCTCCCAGAAAAAGATAATCCCAGTTTCTATAGAAATCCATGATTGTTTCCCTGAACATCTCAATGGCTTTAGCTTTGTTGATCTCCTTCTTTGCTTCATAGATCTTCCATTGATTTTCTGTAACCATCAAGTGGATTCTCTAGGGCTTCACCATTTGATAGTTGGATTTTGATTCCAACCTCCAAAATTGATAAGGATACCTGGGAGTTCCATCTTCTTCATATTCCATGATGGTGCTAGTGATTGTACAAGTGATAAGTCCATGCTTTGTTTCTATCCTCTTGATGAGTTCTTTCACAATACTGGTAACCCATCGATTGGTTTATCTAGATCGAGTTCTAGAATTCCAACGAATCTAGCATCTACCAGATTTAGACTCTTCATCGCCATTGATGATTTGATTTGAAGACTCATCCATCCTTCTGGTGTGAAATGAATGTATGGATAGAACTGGACTGCTTCTCTGAACATTCTATCCACAGAGTTGGCTACCTCTTTTTCAATATTTTCTTGAACTTCTTTTGGTAAGAACATTTCCATCCTTCTCAACAACTGGTTTCGTTCTTTGATCTGATTTGCAAACTCCATTTCACCTCTCGTATAGAGACCAAGCTATTTTTCAAGCTTTTTGATGCGCTTCACAACTCTTTCAATGGTATCTTTTAGATGGTCAGTGTTCATCTTAGATACACCTTTCTGGAGTTGAGAGTACAACCAGAAACTTTCTTTTAAAAGCTATCGACTATATTTAGTCCATGCTCTCTGAGCATCTTCTTTTATAGGACTATCGAACCTTCTAGTTTCTTCTGGTTCATCCCATTCTCTTCCCTTTTCATCCTTCCATCCTAACGGCTCAATTTTTTCCAAGGGGTAATTAAAATGTATAGGCTTTGAGAATTTTACCTGATAATCAAACTTCCCTGAGGGTTCATAAAGTAAACTTGTTTCTTCTTCTTCAAGAGGTTTTTCCTCTTCATTTAGAAGATTGTCGCTGGAGAAATCATCTTCTCCCGATCTAGCCTTTGTCAAATTATTAGGAATTGGCTTAGTGGGGTCTCCACTTTCCAGTACGTGACCATTGTCACTAGAGTAGGGTTCACTCTTGCTTGGGCCTTCTTCTTGGGCCAAGGCCTTGCCTTTTCTTTCTCTTTCTTTATCAAACTGCAACCGCTCTTCTTTTTTTTTCAATAAAAAGAGCCAAGTCTAATTGTGAAATTTTTTGGACTTTCTGCTGTTTAATCCATTTATCTAGGACTTCTTCAGTACTTTTGTATTCACAGCCTGAATGCCTATGTCCAGGCCTCTTGCTGTTTCAACAAAGCAGGTTTGTAGGAACCTTTACTTTCTTCTCCGTCCATATAAGACCAGAGCCTACACTCTCAGAGCCTTCGCTCTCACTTCTCTTTCTCTTTGCAGGCCAGTTCTTCCTGATATGCCCTTATTTCTTGCATATCCAGTAAAGCTTGTTTTTGGCAGCAGGATCCATCTGTAAAATTGATAAGTTCACGAGAAAGAGAGTCAGCTATTACATTTTTATCAAAAGGAATATATTCAATGTCAAACTTGTAATAGCTAAACCATTCTTGTAATCTCAAAAGTCTAGTTTGCCTAGCTTCTTTAAAGTTCAAACTCATAAATCTTTTGACATAAGTTGAATATGTTCTAAGAATTAACTTTTTTGGGGCTAAAAATATATAAAAGGCTTTTATACCATTTTTGGCAGCCAAGGTTTCTTTTTCATGAATTGGGTAATTTATCTTTGCACCTTTAAAAGTTTCAGACCAATACTTGCAAATAGGTTCTGGTTTTCTACCCTTAATCTTAAGGACTACACCTCAATTGCTATCTGAAGCATCAATTTCTAAAACTAATTCATTTGTATCTGAAGGCAATTCTAGACAAAGCAAATTTTTCATTTTTTCTTTTACTTCTCTTATTGCCTTTGTATCTTCATCATTCCAAAACCAAGGTGTTTTATCAGAAGTTTTCTTTGAAATTCTACCTAAGTATTTGGAAAGATTTTTGATAAATTGGCAAGCATAGTTAGCAAGTCCACAAAACCTTTGTACCTGCTTTCTATCCTCCAATTCATCAGGAAACATAGTTATTTTTTCTGATATATGATCTTGCAACCATACCTTACCTCTAGTTATCTCTATTCCTAAGAACTTTACTCGTTCTTTGAACCATTCTATCTTTCTTTCTGATAGAATCATACCTTCCCTTTTGAAGATATCAGTTACTTGTTCAAAATGACTCATGTGTTATGTTTCATCATTACTAAAAACTAACACATCATCTATATAGACTACACATAACCTTTTTAATGCTTTAAAAGCATTATCCATTTTTCGTTGAAAAATGCCAGGTGCATTTTTCAACCCGAATGGCATAACCAACCATTCATACATTCCTTGGGGAGCATTAAATATTGTTAATGGTATTGATTCTTCTTCCATCTTAACTTGCCAATAACCACTTTTTAAGTTAAATTTAGAAAAAATGGAAGGTTGTTTAAGACTTAACCTGTCTATAACATCTTCTGCTGTAGGAATCTTATAGCCATCATCTTTGGTAACATTGTTTACCTATCGATAATCTATAACCATTCTTGCTTTTCCTCTTACTTGTTTTGTATGATTGATTACCATGAAAGCTGGACTAGAATGAGGGCTTGTGCTATCCCTGATAAGTCCTTTTTCAAGCAGTTCAAGAATCTGTTTTTTGAATTCCTCTATCATCTCTCTAGTATATATTATATTTTTTTGTTCTGATGATAGTGTTTGGATCTTTCAGTTCTTGTTTGGCCTTGATACCATTAAGAACCCATAACTTTAATGGATCTTCACTAAAGTTATCAGCAAGCTTAACTAAGAACTTATCCCATTTTGCTCTAGTTAGCTGTATGTTGCGTATTGTCACACCCAGCCCATACCCAGGCAGACATGCTCCCACGACACAGACAGTGACCCTTTAAGAGAACCACTACCTGTGACGTCAGGGATACATCGTACAGACGTCGTATGGGGACACGCTCTAGCCTAATGGTGGTTG
>CANYBF010990686.1:0-27551 GCA_948192965.1 Dalechampia spathulata | reverse complement strand
AACTTTTACAAATACCAATCCCACTTCTATTTTAAATATTCCATTTCAAATATAATCTATCTTATTCTATTTCCATACATTTTTATTTATTTATCATCTTCCATAATACTATTTTTTTTATTTCTAATAATGACATCACTTTAAGCAATAATGACATCATTATGTCACTATAATTAAATTTAATAATTCTACCTTTTTTTAATATTTATAATTTCTTATAAAATCATACTAACTCATCAATACTTCATCATTTTTCATTTTCTAAGAAAAATCATATTAATTTCGCTTGATTACATCATCAATACCTAATTATGACATCATAAAAAAATTTTTACTCAAAATTTTCAATATTTGCATATATCTAATTTAAGTTAACACAAGTACTATGGTCAAACCCATTTTATCAAATTCAATGTATATAACTCAGAATCCAAGTTTTAGTACCGTTTAACATCAGTTTTAGAGGTTTGCGGTAAAATTTCCACTTTGTTCTTTTGAGCTTTAATCTCAATTCTTATCATATATCTATCAACATAATCATAATTTCATATCATTTCCACACCATTAACATAAAAATCACAACATAACATTAATTTATGAATGCACAATAAATCACATAATGCATGATGTGACAGAACATCTTTATCATATATTGTCCAAAAGCATAAGATTGATGAAATTCTAAAGTTAAGGATAAAATTTTAATTTTCAAAACCAAGTTAAGGAAGAATTTTATTTTAACTTGTCAAATGCTTTTTGGAATAGGAAAATTAAGGATTTAGAACAAAAAGGTATTAATACAAAATCTCAATCACTATGGAGTTATACAACTTTTTATATAAATAAAAATTTAAAATTAGAAAGAGGCATACCCAATTTGATAATCGATTCTGAGCACTACTTTAAAATAGATTAGATAACGCATTCCAAACAAAAAAATTCTTTCATAAAGACTTTACTTTATATTTGTATTTTCAAATTTGAATATGAATTACAAATTTTGGTAAATACAAATTAATACATAATTGTATTCATGATCTCATTTAATTAATATGAATGGATTGTAGCAAAAAGTAAATGGAAAACAGGTTATAGCTCGAGTCATGTGAATGCACTACCTTTAAAGGATATTTATGTATAGTAGCAAATCCTCCCAGGATAAAACAAGCTTGTCTACTCCAAAGGTAGGAAACAGGAACAACAAAAATATCAAACTCAGGAAAAACCCAAACTAGCAAGCTTTACAAAGAAAATAAGAGTAAGAAGAGCAAAGGAAGAGAGGAATGCTTTGCTTTGGTGTGTTAAACTATATAGTAAAGGTATGTATTTATAGTGCTTAGAAATGAAGTGAACATTAGGAGAGGTTGATGGAATCTTAGAAGCATGATCGGTAGAACGTGGGAAAGTGGAGAAAGGAGAGGAAAGAGACATTATGTAATGTTTTAATGGAAGTCAAAATTAAGACTTGGTAAAAGTCTTATGGAAGGAAAAATTTTAAAATAATTTAAATAAATATTAAAAATAAAAATTATAAAATGGATCAAATATTGGGACCCTACGAATTGACAGCATTTGTGTCCGCAGGCCGTGCACAGGGGGGGTGCAAATCCACCAATTTAGGCTTCCTGGCCCAATTTCATGTGCATGAGGCCTTGCCCATTTCTTGGCCTTTTAAGAACCCATGGTTGCAAAACATTGTTTAAACACATTTTTTAGGCTATAGGAAAGTGATGTAGGATAGTGGTCTTTTGGAATAACTTAAAAAGTTGAGTTCCAATAATCCCCTACATATTTCAAAAGACTCATTGTAAGAGAGCTTGCTAGTTTCTCTATTGAATATACAATGCTTTGATACTTATGTCTTTTGGACTATGAACCAAATCTAGATATATTAGACATAACTTATAGAATAATTGGTAAAACATATAGTTCTATGAACCAATGACTCTTATTGTAAGTTAGAGGTCATATATATTACATTATACTCAGATAAATTTATTGTTCATTACGGTGTTGCACCATTAAGCCATACGTGTGCCTAGTATTTCATGAATACTCTAGTAACTTTGCCAAAGTTTCATAGAAGCAGCCTCACTTTACATTCACATAGGTGACTTTCATCAAGTGTGTACTGCACTTTACACACCATCTATACAGAATATGAAAATTCATTAAGAGTTTATTAACTTATCCTTCTCTTTAAATGCAGTATAACGCTTTCTCATATCATCGGAAGGGATATAAAACTTATGCTATCAGTATTAATTCTGACTTTGTTATTACCCATATGAACCTATTTCATGGGATCTCCAATAATATAGGTTAGGTTACCATCAGGATTAATTTCTATGTTGGCTGAAGTCCCATTCCCCTTGACATTTCAATTATAGGTTTTCTTCTTAATGGTTTAATTAGTGGATCGGCCAAATTCACTTTTGACTTCACATAATCAATGGAAATTGTTCCATCCTTTAACAACTATTTTATCACATTATATCTTAAGTGAATGTGTTTATTCTTACCATTAAATGCTTTATTTTTAGCAATGGTTATTGCAGCTTGGCAATCACAATGCATAGACACAGAGGGTGTTGGTTTTATTCCTAATGGAATATTTGCTAAAAAGTTTTTCAACCACTTAGCTTCACTACCAGCCAGTTCCAGTGTAACAAACTCCGACACCATAGTAGATTTAGCAATTATGGTTTGCTTGGCTGATTTCCACATTATAGCTCTACCACCTAAGGTGAATACATAACCACTAGTGGATTTTATCTCATCAAAGTCAAAATTCCAATTTGTATCACTGTATCCTTCTACTACAATGGGAAATTCATTATATAGAATACCATAGTTTATGGTACCTCTCAAGTATCTCATAAGTCTTACTAAAGTAGTCCAATGATCATGATTGGGATTATGAGTGTATCTGCTCAATCTACCCACGGCATAAGCTATGTTGGGTCTCGAATAGTTCATTAAATGTAATAAACTTTCAATGATTTATGCAAATTTAGATTGAGCAATAGGGTTTCCGTGATTCTTCTTTAATTGAGAATTAGAATCATAAATGGTACTCTCTGGTTTGGCATCAAATTATCCAAACTTTTCAGCAATTTTTCAACATAATGCTCTTGAGACAATAAAATGTTATCACCCTTCCTTATGATTTTAATTCCCAATATCACACTAGCTTCACCCATATCTTTCATTTCAAATTTAGATAATAGGAAATTTTTAGTTCTATGTATTGCATCAATAGAAGAACCAAAAATTAGCATATTATCTACATACAAACATATAATCACACAATCATGATCATCAGCTTTAGTATAAACACATTTATCAACTTCTAAAGTTGAAAATCCATCAGCTAATAAAACTTGATCAAATTTCTCATGCCATTGTTTAGGTACTTGTTTCAAACCATATAGAAATTTAAATAATTTGTAAACTTTATTTTCCTTTCTAGGTACTACACACCTTTAAGGTTGTACCATGTAAATCTCTTCTTTTAAATCACCATTTAAAAATGTAGTTTTAACATCTATTTGATGAATAAAAAGTTTATGGATTAAAGCCAAGGCAATTAAAACATGAATTGAAGAAATTCTTATCATAGGAGCAAAAGTGTCAAAACAGTCTAAACCTTCTTTTTGTGTAAAACCTTTAGCAACAAGTCTAGCTTTATATTTATCAATTGCACCATCAGGTTTAAGTTTCTTTTTGAAAATCCATTTGCAACCAATTGGTTTTACTCCTGGGGGCAAATCAATCAAGTCTCAGGTTTTGTTTTGTAAAATGGAATCAATTTCAATTTTGATGGCTTCATTCTAAAATTGAGATTCAGAAGAAGTAATTGCATCAGAAAATGTTAAAGGATCATTCTCTACAAGATATGTATAAAAATCATTCCCAAAAGAAGTTTCCTTCCTTTGTCTTTTGCTTCTTCTAAAATCTTCAAAAAAAATTTCGAAGTTATTTTCTTCAGAAAAATCTCTTCGAGTAAATGCATGAGAAGTTTGATCAAGTTTTAGTGAGAAAACATTTTCAAAGAATTTTGCATTATTTGTCTCAATTATAGTGTTGCAATCAAGTACATCACTTTTTAACATAAGAAACATGTATGCAGCACTATGTTCAGCATAGCCAATAAACATACAGTTATATGTTTTAGATCCTATTTTCCTCTTTTTAGCATCAGGTAGTATAACCTTAGCAAGACACCCCCACACTTTCAAATATTTAAAGTTAGGTTTATAACCTCTCCATAATTTATATGGTGTCTTGCCAGTTCTCTTATGGGAAATTCTATTTTGTATATGACAAGTAAAGAGTAGTGCTTCCCCCCACATATTATCAGAAGCACCGGAACTAATAAGTAAAGCATTCATCATCTCTTTTAAGGTTCTATTTTTCCTTTCAACTACACCATTAGATTCAGGTGAACAGGGAGGCATAGTCTCATGTATAATACCTTCTTTTTCATAAAGTCATTAAAAGGGAAATATTCACCACCTCTATCTGATCTAACCCTTTTTATTTTCCTATTTAATTGATTTTCTACTTCAACTTTATAAAGTAAAAACATATCAAAGGCTTCATCTTTATGTCTAAGTAAAAACACTTTAGTATATCTAGAATAATCATCAATAAAAGTTACATAATATTTCTTACCACCTCTAGTCAAGGTTTGTTTCAAATCACCTAGATCAGTATGAATAAGACTAAGCAGTTTAGTTTCTCTATTCACAAAATGACATGTTTTTTTAGTTAATTTTGATTCAGCACATATTTCACATCTAATTCCAGAGATTAAACCAATATGATGCATACTTTTAAGATAGGAAAAATTAACATGTCCTAATCTAGCATGCCATAAATCATAAGAATCAATCAAGTAACCAGAAGAAGATGCATTTCTATTCATAATCTCAGAAATATTGAGTACAAAAAGACCCTAATTACAGTATCCTTTTTCCATAAAAACATTAGTCTTTATCATTACAATCTTATCATATTCAAATGACACTTTAACCCTAACTTTCCCTAATAGAGCCACAGATATTAAATTTGCTTGAATGTTAGGCACATGAAGTACATCCTTAAGAGCCAATGTCTTACCAGATGTAAGTTTGAGAAGAACTTTTCCCTTGCTAAGGACAACAGCCGTTCGGGATTCTCCCAAGTAAACATGTTCTTCTCCTTCCCCTACTGCATTATAGGAGGCAAAAGCATCTCTGTTTGCACAAATATGCCTAGTAGCACCAGAGTCTACCACCCAATCTTTTACATTGGCCACTAAGAGAGCTTGTGAAATGACTGTTGCAATAATATTATCTCCTTCAATCAAATTTGCCTTTGGTGGAGGAGGATTGTCAGGTCTTGCTCTCTTCCTACACTAGGGTGCATGATGCCCTGTCTTTCCACACACAAAACAAATTCCTTTCTTTTTAAAAGTGGCATTAGTACTCTAAGGAACGTAATCATGTTTCTTAGCGTACCCGTTATGTTGCTTATGGGTGATCAGTTCGGCTAAGGAAAGTTGCTTATGCTTATGCTTCAGTTGTTGTTTGTAATCCTTCCACGATCCTGCCAGCTTCTTGATTAATATTCCTGTTATAAATTCTTCTCGAAGAGTGATGTTTTCAGCTTTAAGATCTTCTAGTAGCTTACGGTATTGGTTAATTTGACTTCTGATGTCTTTATCTTCCACCATCTCCTATTTGTAGTAGTTGCCAATCTTAAACTTCTATTTTCCAACATCTGCAGTAGTATATTTTATGATCATTGAATCCCAGATTTCTTTCGCTTCTTTATATGAGCAGTAAACATCAAACAACTCATTCGAAAGAGTGTTGATGATAGTGTGCCTACATACTTTATTTGTATATATCCAAGCTTCCATATGTTTTGGATTAACTTCTTATGATGGCTTAACAGTAGTAAGGGTCGTAGCAACTCCATGCATATCAAGTACTGTAGAAATTCTTTCTTGCCACCTTTTAAAGTTTTGCCCGTTGAAAACTTCAATTTTTGAATGTCTAGAAAGGGCTTAGCATAAGGCACGCCATGGATCATGACAGGAGACGGAGGTGGTTGCAATCCTACAAATACAGAAACACCAGTTGTTGGTGCTGAAACGTTAACAGCAGTTGAGGATAGTGAGGTAGTAGTGACTGGAATAGCTCCAAGGGTAGCGGATGTAGAGGAGGCAGCAAAAGCATCAGTTATGGACGAATTTGAAGCCATAGTGATATCCTTTAAGATTGTAGCAAAAAGTAGATGGAAAACAGGTTATAGCTCGAGTCATGTGGATGCACTACCTTTAAAGGATATTTGCATATAGTAGCAAATCCTCCCAGGATAAAACGAGCTTGTCTACTCTAAAGGTAGGAAATAGGAATAGAAAAAATGTCAAACTCAGGAAAAACCCAAACTAGCAAGCTTCACGAAAAAAATAAGAGTAAGAAGAGCAAAGGAAGAGAGGAATGCTTTGCTTCGTGTGTTAAACTATGTAGCAAAGGTATGTATTTATAGTGCTCGGAAATGAAGTAAATGTTAGGAGAGGTTGATGGAATCTCGAAAGCATGATCGGTAGGACATGGGAAAGTGGAGAAAGGAGGGGAAAGAGACGTTATGTAATGTTTTAATGAAAGCCAAAATGAAGACTTGGTAAAAGTCTTATGGAAGGAAAAATTTTAAAACAATATAAATAAATATTAAAAATAAAAATCACAAAATGGATCGGATATTGGAACCCCATGAATTGACAGCATTCATGTACGCAAGCCGCGCGTAGGGGGGTGCAAATCCATCAATTCGAGCTTCCTAACCCAATCTCATGTGAGCGAGGCCTTGCCTATTTCTTGACCTTTTAAGAACCCATGGTTGCAAAATATTATTTAAACACATTTTTTAGGTTATAGGAAAGTGATATAGGATAATGGTCTTTTGGAATAACTTAAAAAGTTGAGTTCCAATATAGATAACATGCTTTTTAGTATGAAAAATGCCCTTTCTAAATTTCAAGGGATTATTAATGTCATTATCAATCCTTATTCATAGTTTTTCATTACATATATCGATGATATTCTCATTTTTTAACTTAATTGACTAATAGTTCAAGTATTTGAAAATTTTTTTCTCTGTCAAAGGAAAAAATGGTTTACATTCAAGATATTTCTTTTCCAAACTAAAATCATGCTTCTTAGCCATTATATAGCTCAAGACATAATTTGATCAATTGAATGATTCTTGTAATTTATTAATAAATTTTTAGGTAAAACACAATTCTAAAAGTTCTTAATGAGTTTGAATCATGTCTTTGATTTTTGTTTTAACATTAATTATTTTATAAAATATTTATATGATAGATTAAGAAAAAACCTTATTTTTAATCAAATCAACACATTAACATGTTGTCTTTAGACAAAACAAATACAAGTAGCAACCACTTAAATGATTGTACATATAAGGATCAAAAGATTTATGATCTATGAATGAAGTGGTGATAGCAACTAAAGAATAATTTATTCTAATTTGGATAAATATATTTTTAGTAATAATAGTTAATAAAATAAGCCAAGTTTGAGTCAATTATAAGTTGAATATTTTACATGAAAAAATAAAAATAATATGATTTGTATGAATATAAAACTAATAGTACTTTATTACCAAAAGGAGATATGTGGCGCAATAAGAGTTTATGATTGGTTGTTTAATTTAGTCTAATTTCTATTTAATTAGTGAGACATTATTAAATTAAGATAATTTATCAGCTGAATTAAACAAAGAGAAGATAGATTGATCTCTCATGAAATAACAACCGCTTTACATGGTTTCTTTTCCAATCCATGGCTTCGCTTTGCTTCTTCACATGATTCTCTTCTACCATCGTATTCTTTCATCTTCCAAACATTCACTTTCTAATTACTTTTTCTTGATTTATTGTCGAGCAAGTGAGATCGATAAAATAGCTCATTCGGAATTCAATTTCATAAAATTTACAAAGGATCAAACACCAAAACTCCGACTTGAGGAAGATGCAATCCCCACAGCTTCCGCTGGCGCGTGCACGTGTGGCATCACCATGGGAGATAGAGAAGCTACAACCTGAGCCAGGTGGCCTTGAAGCTTCTCTTCTCCAACTCATGCAGGAGCACCATCACGCCTCGCTCCGTCTCCGTGAAAACACCGGTTAGTCTAAATCCGATCCATTTCTCATCACTTGGTTAAATTTCTCTCTCTCTCTTTCTTAGTATGTATGCATAACACGATAACAGAGAAGGCAAAGAAAGATGCGATTAGCAAGGCAGCGGAAGTATCAGACATATTGATGGATAAAGTGAATGGTGGCGTGCAAGAGGCTTTTATCAATGAGAAGCGAATTGAACTTGAGATTCGATCTTTAGCTGCTACAGTTTCACGATACATGAGGCAAACCGATCAATGGCTTTCTGTTACTCATGCTATTAATACTGCGATCAAGGTTTTGTGTCTTTTTACATCAGTGCTTGTTGCTTTTTTCCCCCTTTTCAAGTATAAAGTTAAAATTGAAACCAAGATAATAGAATTTGTTTTTGCAAGATAATAGAATTTGTTTTTGTTTTTTTATTAGGAAATTGGGGATTTTGAGAACTGGATGAAGACCATGGAATTTGATTGCAAAAGCATAAATGCAGCAATTCGCAATATTCACCAGTAATAAGTCTATCACCAAATTAATGTAATCTTTTCCCTCTTATATTAGAAGGTAAAACCTCTGATTCAATTGCTTGTTTGATTATTATTTTGTTCGTTATTCAGAAATTGGATATTCCTTGTGTCTATCATTAACCATTAGGGAAAGAAATCTGGTGGAATGGGAAGCACTACTTGCGTCACTTTGAACTCAAGACAACAATATGTAATATTGTTAGGTTAGCGTTGATTCAATTCTATTAAATCGTGATTCGACTGATTCTTTCCATACAACTTTGATTTAGTTTGGTTGCCATTTAAATACCACATTTTCATGAACACGTATGTTCCATGTCAAACTTGAATTTAGTTTGGATTCACTTTTCGATCCTGTATATTCATGAACAATGTACTCTTTTAGTGTTTACATTTCCATCATTTAGATTCATTTATCATATTTTGTTTTCCTGCGTTTAGTTGTTAATCTTCTCTTACATACCTTCCTGTGTTTTAGGCATAACTTCTCACTTGAGTATCGATTTTCTACCAATAACATATCAAATCAAAGATCTCGAAAAGATCTACATTTTAGTGTCAAATGATATTTTATGATTTGATCATTTAGAGCCTCAAATTTGAGCTAAAAAGTGCTGTCAAGTCCTGAAAATTGTATTCTATTTTGAAATTTGGCAGTCTTTATGAAATGTGTTTTGTGGGGTCTAAACATGTGGTTTTTAAATAGATTCTCATGATGCCCTTTAGTTCTCAACATGATTTGCAATTGTTGGTGAATGTGAATTTAATAGGTTTTAAATTTATAGTCCTTAATATGAACTCGCACTACCACATGAGTATGGATTGCAAGTACAACATTAAAGTATCGTTCTTTGAGACCAAATGTAACTAAGTCCTAATTATTAATTTTCACAATTATTTAGGCAATTCAATCATCAATAAATCATTATTATATATCTAAGTTAAGTTAATAAGTATATAGTTAAACTAAACTTAATGTACATAATATACAATCAGCATAGGGAACAATGATGTTCGAATAGAGGTATTTCAATACAATATTAATCAATTTCACAATTCATCGAGGAAGTGTTTAAATGAAAAAATCCTTCTTTCAAAGAATTAATTATTTACTAAAAATAAGTTAATATCTACTTTCATGATTGTTAAATTACTTTTAGTGATTAAGCTCATTACCATATTTAAACCTTCAATGAAATTAACTCATACTTCTAGGTAGTTAACATAACGGTGTTCTTAAGTTTATTTAGTTTAATTAACTCTTCTTTCAAAGCGGTTAACCAACCAATTAATATTCATAAGTTAAAAAGATCCTTTCCAACAAGCAAACATCATAGATTTGATTCTAACATAAGAAAAATGAAGAAAATAAGGTAGATTACTAAATGGAGAAAGAAAACATTCAATTCAAATCATAATCCAACCCTATGAACAACGAACTAAGTCATAATGAAATAACAAATCAATAAAGTAACATAAAAAAAAAAAGAAATACAACTATAAATATTTTAATTATGCTAAAAAGAAATGAATGAAACAAGGCTTCAATCTCAGAATATTCTTCAGGACTATCTTCCTTCAACTTCTTTTCCTTTTGCTTCCCTTTCAGTTGTAAATCCCTTTAATCTTACAAGAACTAAAATAAAGAAGATTCAAGAAGATTATAATAAATAAACCCTAAGTACTAATTTTGTCCCTTGCCAATGAAAAACCCTAAGCTCTTGTATAATATAAGATGATAGATGCATGAAAACCTCAATTCCCCTCCTGTATTCCTCTAGAAATCATCCAAAAATGGTTATTTTTCATCTAATGCATTGTGATCGTTCAATATTCGATCAAATAGCTTGAATTAGAAGAGGAAATAAGTGAGAAATCATGGTCTAAACACTCAACACGAGTCATGTTATGCTTAATACGAGTCGTGTTGAGCTGTGTGAGGGAATTATAAAATTTTTTAGGCCAACAAAACTCACGACTCGTGTCATCCAAAAACTTGGGAATGCATATTTAACTGAGGTCAACACGAGTTGTGTTGTCTAAATGCTCATATTTGCTTAAGTTAACGAGACCAATACGAGTCATGTTCATCTTAATACGACTCGTGCTACCTAAAATAAAGGAATTTATTCATGAATTGACTTCCTAAACCTATAAAACATGGACTATGAAGCTAAAATGTAATTAATTATAAACTGAGGAAGATAAATCACATGGTCAGAAGCCTAAGACAAACAAATACATGGATATGCAAAGTATGTAGCTAAATGCATGAATTATGCTAAAAATGCCATCAAATGAATGTAATGCATAAGGAAATGAACAATGTATGAATTACTATATGAAATATTCAAGTTTGAAAGTAAAATGGATGAAAACATAGCTTCAAAGTGCATTAAAATTATGAGAAAAGTATGTGATAATGATAATTATCAACAACTTTTGTGTTTTAGTTGAAAGTCAATTCAAACAGCAAAGGAGTTGTTTTTGCTCCTAGTTCTGGGACTTTTAGTTGAAAGACAAGTCAAACAAAAAAGGAGTTGTTTTTGCTGATAGTTCTGAGACTATCTTAGAATTAAATCCATTAGGTCGTTTTTATAAATTTTTTATTGTGATTCTAGTGAAATTATAATTGGTTGTGATTTTTATTGGTACTAATCTAAAGAGTTTTGTATCAATTGAATGTCTGAAAAGGTGGTGGCCTAACCTTAAAGTTCAATCTTAATATTACTAAAAATTTATTTCATTGCTATATTGCAGAATCAAGAGAAGTTCTCTTGTAAATGTCATTTATGAGATTATCCATGATAAACGTATAATCAAATGACAAAAAATGAGATTTCTGCTGGTGATATGGAATTGAATGCAAGCTATGTGATGTATGGTTTAGCATAATACTCGGTGAAAGAAAGGAGAGACGGTATGAATTGAAATCTCGAAAAGTTTGACGTTTATTAAATTGACTACATCCACTGTTTTGGATAAGTCTATTATATAATATAATACAATTTCATAAACTGAGATACAATAATGGTAAAAAGGAAGAATAAAATGAACAGATCAAATTTGCCAAAAGAAGGTAAGGGTGTTTAGGTTGGGATCAAATGCCTATTTATATAACATCTCAAAAAGTGCAAGGACAAAGACGTCCCTCATGGAAGGAATTATGAATTGGAAAATGGATCCTAATGCTAGTGTGCTGCATAAGATGGCAAAACTCTTGATGGAAGAATAAATGAAAAGATATTTGCAATAATAACTCATCGAGAAATGCAACAGGTAATTGTTACATTTCCAAAACGTTGCATCTTAAGTCATCAGATGGTCAAACGAAAATGGAATTTCGTAACACCTACTACATGCATCGCTCATTACAAGAGATATATGTTAGGCGACACAAGTGACAACCACTCACCAGGATAATTATGGCTTTACCAGCAGCTATTCTAGTCGGGCACAAGGGATTCCTAGTGAACAATTTTAGCTCCGGCAGTCAAACAACGTCTATATCTGATAATTAAGGATACGATCTGCTTGATAATTCCTCAAAGCTAATATATACATACCAAGAAAATCCACCAGAATAAGTTCCACCATTTTTCTCTTTTCTGTATTGGTAAACTTAAGATTTTACCACTTCATAACTGGCTTAATCATTGAAAATTTTTTAGAAGATCTGCACCCTTGTGGCAGACTTTGCTGAAGCACCTAACCCGCCACCTATTAATTTGAATAGAAAGCAAAAGGTATAATCGCGTGAGAGGTGCGAAGATTTTGTTACTTATTCGAAGAGAGGGAAAGAAAGAGTGCCTTGTCGCCTGGTGCTCGACTCCTTCAATGGTGTCGTTCATACCTGAAAAGGAGAGATTCAACTAATTTGTTCCCTCTTATTTTAGTAAAATTGTATTGGATAATTTTTTGTGAAAAAAAGAAAAAAGATGACCAGAGTGAAAAACACTTTTAGTAAAAGTTTCAGATGAGGCAAATGGCAATGCGTATTACAACGTGAAACAAAGCATTCACTAAACAAATCCCTTCGAAATTTAGTGCCTACCAAAATTTCAGCAACTTATTTTACACTCTCCAAAAAAATATATTATATTCATTAAGAAGAAAATTAAAGACTCGCACAGATACATAAAAGATCAAAATACAAACTTGTCTTCCTCTGCCCCAACTGAGAGCACATCTTTCGTCTCTCTCAGAGCAGCAGCTGTTGAATCACTTATTCCCAGCAGATACTGCAACCGGGACAACTTCTCGGGTGCCGGGTCACTTTTCATGTAGATGGTGAATAAATCAGATAGCTCCTCTGGCACCTCCCATGTCAATGGCTCAGAAGGCACAGCTTTGTCACAAGCCAGCAAATCATTAAGTGTGGAAACCTGCAATATGAAAGAAAAGAAAAGTCACCAAATCAAGCCTCCTCTGAGTGATTAAAAAACACGTATTTGACTAGATATCACATGAACCAGGGAAAACTAAAAAAAACGGTGAATAATTCATACCACTCCTTGATGATTTCTCTGCCTTAGTAGTGCCACGGCCTGAATTAGCGAGTTGGCCAGTCTAGCCTTTGCAAGCCCATCAACAACACCTTTTGCCTTGTCAGCATTGATGTTGAGATCTGCGGGGATTTTCTCATAGACCTCATCTGCATCAAATTCACCAGTGCCGGATGAGAAAATCTCATCCACTGTTTTCTTAAACAGGTTCTCTCGCAACCTCTCCGATATCATGCTATCCAAGTCAACATTCGCTTCCTTCAGTTCTCTGATCTGCTGTATATTAAGCCTTCCTCGACTGATAGCAGTTTCAAGTGCAGCTGACATTTTTGTTGTTGTGATGCTTTTAATTACCTTCTGTGCGTATTCCGGAGGCAAGCCAACTTGCTTTTGCAACTCGGTGAGCTGATCAATCCTGGCTTTTGTCAGTTGTCCATCAGCTAAAATCACCTCAGCTTGCTGCCTGAAAGCCTGCTCAGCAAGGCTCCTGTGTACCTCCACAATTTCCTTAACCGTCAATCCCAAAATGCCACCAAGTTGATTCAGGTAAACATACTCAGAATCATCCTTTTTTGTCGTGATTTGAGCACCAAATGGGATCCTAGTCACTTCCCCAGTCAGACAGTATAGCAAGTATGTCTTGTAAAGGTCAGTCCTATCCCTTTCAGGAAGATCATCTCTGATGTTTATCTCCGTCTGGCCTGGCTTCCCCATCTTGGCAGCAAGCTCCTCACTAGGTTTTATTTTCTTAAGTGTTTCGATGGACTCCCATTCGTCATCATCCCATTCATCATCCTCTTCGATTTGTCTTGCTTCCTCCTTTGCAGGCTCTTCTGGTCGAGTGTCAGAAGATTCCCCTTTTATGTCAGCAACCAGTTCAGTCACAACTAGCGTATTGAAGGCAATCATTTTCTTAAGTTCTTTTGCAGCCTCAGTACGATTATCAGCTGTTCGTGCTCGCTTTATGAAATTGATGAAAATCTTCCTAACCTGCAATGTCAGATCAAAGTGCAACAAAAAGTGAGGATTAGAAGTTCAAACACCAATTTCACTATTGTGGAGAAATCAGAACTTATGCTCACAGCTTTTCCAGCAATTGACATAGCAGCCTCCCGTGTTAATCGCAAACCATGAGCAGCCTTTCTTACTGCCTTCCTCACATCAACGTCATAGCCATCAACACCAGAAGCAATTGCTTCCTTGACCACCTGAAAAGAGAAACCATTCAGCATTACTCAACTAATCTGCGTATGGTAAACCAGCAGGAACTAGAATCTGATACCAACTGGCAGCACAAGTTAAAATCTTTTCTCAATTTAGGAATGCGAGCAAATTTGTGCCAATATACAGCAACATAAGAAAGCCAAGGGGTTTGGAACAGTCTGTAATAGCGATCCCTGCCCTCAATAATGCACATCAAATTCCATAAAACAAACCCTTTAAGCAATGCAGCACTTGAGGAAACAAATCACAAAACAACCAAGCAGCACATCATCATTCTTTGCACAGAAGCCAAACTGTCTTGCCATTCTGTTTACTACACTACTAGCTGGATTTTAATTACTGTTACAGTTTCCTCAAGAGCTAATTTTTTGATCTCACATGGAATCAAACAGCCTAAAATCTGAACTGGCAACCAATTCAGTACTGTCAAACTTCACATATCATGAATATGTCCAAACTGAAACATGAAGTAAGAAAGACCATATTATTACTGGCCGACATATACAAGGATCATTCCAAAGTATACCTTTTCAAACAAACTGCCACAGATATCCGAGTGAGCTGCATCAATAGTTTGCTGAGGAATGCAAAGCATGACACGTAAACGATTCAAAGCAACAACATCCTCCTCACTAAGCTCTCCATCAGCCACACATTGTTGAAGCTTTTGCCGGTAAATTTCTTCAAAAAAATACAAAAACAATTCACTTCTACAATACAATAAACTAATACTTAATTAATCTTCATGTCTACAAAACATGAGCAAACTTGAAGCCGACAATAAACAATACCTGAACATGATAAATGATTTAAACATGACATTACATTGGCGGCATCAAGTTATTTATTACCTTCATGAATTTCAGTAGCCTTTTGTGCATCAAACTGTAACTTTTCACACAGATTCTGAAGGAAGGCAGCTTTGCTATCTGCCATTCCCAATTCACCACTGGAAACTGCCTGAGAGAGATGTTTACGGTATGCCTTTGAGGTAACATCAAGTGTGATTGCTTCTGCCTCCCTTTTCCCTAAACCAAATATATTTCTCAATTGATTCAATGCAGCAAGCTACACGAAGACAAGAAAAGGGGGGGAGATCAAAAGATTATACTCATAGCAAAGAAAAAGCACAGATTTCATAAAGTCTTATCATACATCAAGACAAGTAACAACGACATAAATAGAAGATTCATAATTTAAAATTCCAATACATTTGGAAAATACTAGAATCAATCATGCCCATAAGCTGCAAGGCATGGGTAAATGAAAATAGTTAGAAGTTGGTTTACAGAAAGTTTTTCTTTCTTCAACTCACAAGTTACTTGGGTTTCATAACGGTAATTTACAGTATATGATGACAGAATAAATTCCATAGGATGTGATGATCTTCTAATAGTATCGACTTTGGCTTGCATCATTCCCCCCATTTTCTTTTTCTCCTCTGAGAGGCATTAATAGAATTAATTTAACAGCAAAAAATGACGCAAATCCCTGCAGTCCATGCAATTACTTCAAGAGAAAACAAGCACCAACTTCTTCTCGAGACATGGCAACCTCAAAGATGATCAATTTAACTTTTTTCACAATTACTAAGTACTAGATAATCAAAAAATACAGCACTCTATAATATGAAATCATTAATTTGGCCTCCTCATCTATATGGTTTTTTCAACTGCTGTCGAAGTCCATAGAAGAATATTAAATAAATAAATGATGTGTTAGTTGAAAGTTTTTTTCTTTCTTTGTATAAAATTGAAAAAAGCTAAAAGGAAAGCACACCCTCCAAGACTTGCTAAAATTCCAAAGCAAACATGCATTGGCATAAAATTGTTTCTTTACATAAGCAAAATAGAAGTGATATTCTGCAATTACAACAAAGTACATAACATGAAAACCTATGAAGTAAAATTGGAGTTCTAACAAATTTGTGAGCTTGTTTGAACATCTTAAGGAAGGATGGCAATTAACTCATGGGAGGGAAAAACTGCATATATCTAAGCCACGGGAGTCATGGTCATAGATCATTACAATGGATGAGATAAATAAAGCGCTCATTGAAGGGAGCCTTCTTCGATCTTGAACTCTAATACCTGGTTTATAGATTTTTTGCTTACTTGATTTCATAATGTTGCCTCATGTATGTATATATATATATATATATATATATATATATAGGAATACAAGCTAATAAAATAGGGGACCCTATTAAAATCTAATAAAATAAAATCGTAAATCCCACTACAAATATATTCCCTATTTAATCAAATAACTAATAGTATGATAGGGAATTTTATTAATAAGCTATTGAAATAAGAACTTTATTAAAATTAATTTCCTGCTAACAATAAAGATAGGAAAATATTAATTCTCTAATTAGGAAGAATATCATCTCTCGCATGACTCCCCTCCTCTTGGAGACGAAAGCTTATCTTGAAGCTCAAATGCCAAACCACCAGGATTGAAAGGAAAATTGTCCTTAACCAACATGAAATGTCACCACCTTCTTCAGCATCTGTGTAGACAAACTTAAAAATCTCCTATTAGAGACCCCCCCACCACAACCCTACATTGTTCACCCTTATCTTAGAAAATAAATTTTACTTTTCTTTGTTTCGCCATGACGATCCTTGCCATCCTTGGTTTCTTATGATTAGGATTCTACTTCCTTGACTTCCTTAGCTTTTTTTCTTCAACTTGACTCTTCTCGATCTTGCTTCTTCAGTTTTTTACCTTCAACTTGACTCTTTTTGATCTTTCTACTTTACCATCAAATTATGTTAAGGGATTGTGATTGTCGTTGGAACTGTTTCTGATGACATTGTACATGTTGGAAATCAGATTTCAATTTGTTGCAAAATAGAATTCCATCCAGATTGGTGCTCCTTCATTAAGGAGCTCCATTCAGATTTTGAATGAATTGAGCTCCTCTAGAATAGATTCTAGAATAAATTTAAATTTATCTTGCCTACTTAAAATTTCCATGACAATTGACTTTGCCACCAAGTTCTTATGGTCTCAAATCATTACCATGGATGAGACAGATCAAGTGTTCATAGGAAGGAGCCCTACAAACCTCTAGATTCAATTTACGAAAGAACTCCTTGATCTCAAAGTCTAAGACTTGGTTAAAGTTTTCTGCTTGTTTTATTTCCTAATGTTGCCCCGTATATACAGAGGAACACAACCTAATAAAATATGAAACCCATCAAACCTGATAAAATAAACTTGTAAACTGTCACATGTAAGAGGAGGAATACAGTGTGAATTTACTGATAAGGGGGAAACAGGGTTTGTTAAGTTAGTGAGGGGACACTATTAGTGATGTCAGCAGTTTGCACTATGTATATATTCACAATTATGTAAAGGAGGAGGATATGAAATACACTACAAATTGTCCTCATCTATATTCTCTCTCATTCTTCTCTCTTCTTAATTCTCCCTTCTATTTCTTAATTTCCTTCCATTATTGTTGTTCGGTTGCAATAGTCATGACATAAATCCTACTACAAATATATTTCTTATTTAATAAAATAACTAATGGCAAGATAAGAAATTCTACCAATAAGGTACTAAATTTAAATAGGAATTTTATTAAAATAAACTTCCTACTAATAATAGAAATAGGAAAATATTAAATCTCTAATTAGGAAGAATGTCATCTTTAACAAAGTGTTAATCTCAATCTACTAGATATTATTCCAATTTTGAGAAACGTACTAAAGTTACAAACTCATTCACTAACCCAACCACAGTTATGCCAAGTCTACCACTCAAAATCTGCATTAGAGTGATGCACATTCATTTCCATATATTGATGCATTTGCTAGTCTATGCTAGGAACATTTAAAGCATTGCAATCACAACTCTCTACATGACTTCAACAGGTGCTATTTCCATATTCTACAGAATATACATACATGCCATAATACTTCTAAATATTGACTCTATATCACTTGTAGACATATTAAATATATCATGGATGCTATTTTAGTTTCATAGACATTCCATTTCAACTTAACTCAATAGTTTATGATTGCATAAACATTTTATTAGTTACTTTTCTTACTGTGTGAAGGTACCAGTAGGATCACCTTAGATACATACATAGATTATATAAGTGAATTAGTCTATGTATCATGAATAACTGTTCACGTTTTTTTCTTCAACAAAGAAAAATATTAGCCAGAAGCAGATTGAGATTTGCTAACCTTATTTTCTTCCATACGACCACCAGATAAAGCATCTACAACGTATGCTCTAAAGAGGAGCTTCAAGTCATCCATCTTTCTCTCATTGTCGTACTCACCACCTAGACCACAAGGTTCCATTAGTTCCAGCTTCTGAGTTTAAGGCTGCCAAACTCCATTCATGGAAAATAGTTAGCAAAAGCTCTAACAGGTCCCTCACCTATCAAAGAAATTTGACCAATCCCACGAGCAAAGGAGGATGCATCAGGATGATTCTTTAATGAAATAAGCTTAATGTTGAATGCCAAAATCTTATCAAGTTCTTCCACGACCTGCTTGACACCATCTCTGTAAAACTAAATTAATTAGACGAAGCAACCTAATTGCATTGCAACAATAATGAGTGCAGAAAAAAATATTTGCTGCAATTAGTGGAGTGAAAGCAAACATACACAGCTTTTGTCCGGGATTTCAGTACAAACAATGCTGCTGATATATTTTCCTCAGCTAGTTTTCTCGTATGCTGCCTAAACAAGTCCTCAGCAAGCTGTATGAAACACATAGTACTGCGTAAAGGACCCAAATACAAGTCAAAATAACAATGCAATGTGTCAAAGTACCTCATCAGAAAGCAGATATCGAGTCTGTGCTTGCCTGAGGCTTAATAGCTCCTCCACATCCACATCTATTTTGAAATGAAAAGCAGCACATATCACAACCAGATGGAAAAAAATTCATGGCACAACTAATAAAAAGACACTTCTAACTCATTTTGTTGCATTCAATGTAAAAAAGTGGTCCCTCAAAATATCTAATCATGCCAATTTAAAAAGATAAAAGAATTTTGATCAAGCATCTTTTACAACCTGTCAGCCCTTTGAGATCAACCCCCACCATGGGTAGCAAATATTTAGCATCATTCCTCAGGGATTGCATTTAACAAAGAGCTAAAGAATTGAATGCATAATCAAAACAATTGGCAAGTAGAACAAGAATGCAGAGATTTGAGGAGAGCTAAAATAAAAATTCATATGGATATAGTTGAACAGTGATCAGCTAATGCATTATGGACCCCTAACAAGAAAAGGTTTTGATTGATAGTAAATTTACCTCTACTTACTGACTTTAGCTTTGAAGCATATAACCTCTGGGCATTATCTCGAATTGCAATCTCAACCTGGTAGTCAGAATTATGATGAAAAAAAAGCATCACAAGAAAACAAACAAAAAATTACAGAAACATTGAATAACAATTAACCCATACATGAGAACATGTGAACTTGAACGCAGCTTCAAAATTTCACAAACTCAGAATTCAAAGCATAAATTAGACACATCTGCACTTACAGAGCAAAAACCATATAGACAATAAAAAGGCATGGGCAACAAATTGCTACCTGTGAGTCAGTAACTTTGAAAACACGCTTCCAGGGCAAAAGAAATGATGATGCTTCTCCAAAGACAAGAGTTGACACATAGATTAACTTCTGAAATGCCTGCACTGGAGAATCAGTAATAATGGTGAAGCTCCATATCTTGGCTCGAAGTCCCCAAAAAAAAGCCTCTTTAAATTTAAAGTTAAGGTGTGGAAATTACATTAAAGGAATATGACATACCCGACGCTGTTCTACATCACCTTCACGGTCTCCAGTTTCAAGCCTTTGCCTAAAAATTCGCCTACCAATCTACAGTCAAACAAGAGAAAAAGCATATCAAGACATGCATAAGTATATTCATTAACCTCCTTCAAATATAGGTGCATACAGGTAATTCATGAAGTTGAAAATTGACATTACCTCTACATGCATGCTGGCAGCATCAGGATCATCAATGCCCAATGCATTTTTGAAGTTAATAATTGCCTCAAACTCATCTCCTTTAAGATCTTCACTCCCCGGAGGTAGGACAGATGTCACATATCTATTCAGAAATCAAGGTAAAAAAATTATAATCATCAAATAATTTTTGAAAATCTATTGCACTTTGCAGTAGCAAAAATAATACAACAGAAAAATTTTAAAAAAATGTTTATTTGAACTCACCGGCAGTATATATCACAAAGTTCAGCATTGAATGCTTCATTCTGCTTGCTAACTCCGTATCTAAGATATTACATATTGAGAGAAAAGAAAAGAAAAAGATATGATGAGATTAGATTAACTGAATATGTCAAATAACACTCCTTCCTAGAGAATTTATTCCATATATATGAATTCATAATAGTTCATTTCTAATCTATAATTTGCATGCTGCATTTTAAAAATTCAATTGGAATTTGATATCATTACACATTAAATAGATATTTGAATGATTTAGGAGGCTATTCTTCTATTATCACGAAACCACCCTGGAATTTAAAGAGTTCCTTCTCTGATCTCTCTCTTTCTTTTTATACCTCTGTTTTCTCTCTCCTTACAAACTACATTTTGCAAATCAAATTAATATAAAGGTAAAACATTCAAGATAATGTTTTATTATTGTTTAGATCTTAGTTGTTTGATTTTCCAAAGCAGTACATGTATTAATAATAAAACTAAAAAATACATTAAAAGGCAGTTTTGAATTTCACTCTCAAATGGAACAGAAATTTCATTTTTATTAGAAATAAATTATGAATTTATCCTATAGCATACAAACCACAAACACAATTTTGAAGATGAGCTTTAATAGAAACTCGTTTAGAAATGAAATGAATTATTCACTAATACGAAACCAAACACTATCAAGTCTCACCCTCCATGTCAAATTATTGTTCAATTTACAGAATGGGGAAATTTTTAACCTTTTTGCAATTTGCTCAACATCCTCCTTCTTAACGGCCTTGGGATCGTCGAATCCAGCAACATAGTTATGCAAATCAGCAGCAGCAACTTCAGGCACACAAGAATTAATGGCGTAGACGAAGGCACCACCAGCTGCACCAACGGCAGCAGCACCACCCAAAGCCAAGTTACGAGTTTTTCCAAATTTAAGCCCTAATCCATAACCAGCAGCAATAGCTCCAGCTAATATAATTGCGGAACTTGCTAGTCTGACAGGCGGTGACAGAGCGGCTACCAGAGGTTGTATCCCAATAAGCTCTTTCTGGCCTCCAAATATATTATTATTGTCATTATTTTGATTAGAAGTGGTAGCAATGGAAGAGGAAGAATCATCTGCGAGAGATGGCTTATCTGAGGATAAGGAGCTGCGAGGAATGGAGACCCGGAAACGGTGTCGTTTAGGAAGGGAGAGAGAAGGCGATAAGCGGAGAGGGGAGAGAAAGGATGAGGGTGAGGATGAGGTAGAAGAGGAATGAGATGCAAGGAGAAAGGGATTCATGGCTGCTGGGTCTCCGAAGGTTGCTGGTCTGGAGAGGGGTTTAAGACCTAAAACAAGAGGATAGATAGAGAGTAGAGCTGCACCCAAAGCACGGGTTTTGTTGTGCAATAAGACATGAGCCCATGGGAGACGGCTAACCATTTTTCCTTTTTTTTTTTATTTTTTTTTATTTTTTTTTATTTTTAGTTTTATCGTGACAGAGGACCAATCAACTGGGACACGAATCATGGGCAGTCCGTCATACCCCTTGCTGGCTGCTGGCTTTTAGATTGAGAATTGGCCAATTTCGAAATTTTTTCGATTATTAGATTGAATGAAAATTTACAAAATGAAATAATTAATTTTATAAAATTTTAAAATTATATGATATTATTATAAAATGCATTATTTTTTGAAATTAAAAAACATTTATAATAAAAGTAAAAAAATAGAAAAGTATAAATGGAATTTAGGTATATTTGTAAAGTATATTTTGAATACGAGTGAAAAGGTAAACTCTTTTAACAAAATCATGATTTCATTTTGAAAAGTAATATCAAGACTTACATTAAAAATCGAAGAAGATGAGAAAAAACCATAACCATTGTCATTAATGCTATCGGAATGGAATCAACCACTTCTTAAAACGAGCAATGCCGGAAAAACCATCATCATTTCTAAATCAACAAATAATAACACACCTCTAATCTCAAATTCATTTAATTTCAATAAACTCGAATGCTCCAAAATACAATAAATAAGCTTGACGAGTAAATATATAAAAACTTAAAATAATAATATTGTTTCTATCACCATTAAATTGATTTAAATTAATTTAAATAATTAAATTAATTAATTTTCTATTAATTTATTTAATATTTTTATTAATTAAAAGATATTTAATAGTTAACCATTTATTAATTTAATAGGCTTAAATTATAAATTAATAGGCTTAAATTATAAATTTTGGACCATTAGTTAATTTAATGGGCTAGTTTTAATTAATTTATTAATTTAATTGGCTTAATTTTCTAAAAGAGTGTGATAAAGTAGTTATCGCATTAACCATGGATAAAGTGCAGGAAATTGGTATGTAACAGTTATCAATATTTGGAACGACGGTTATGCACGAAGATAAATAGCAAGTGAAA
Organism: Dalechampia spathulata; assembly: GCA_948192965.1. Lineage (NCBI taxonomy): Eukaryota > Viridiplantae > Streptophyta > Magnoliopsida > Malpighiales > Euphorbiaceae > Dalechampia > Dalechampia spathulata. Next base: position 4,466 of record CANYBF010990686.1, on the reverse strand, counting down.
ACAATTACAAAAAGATGAACAATCAATCATCAAAAAATCATTATAAAGCAATTTTCCTTCTAGTTTTATTTTCTTTAAGTCATCTTTTTATTTCTCTTTATTGTTAAATAGTCTTTCCTTTAATTTAATTACCCATTATTTTTTATATTTCGTTCTTATTTAGCATTATTTTCCTGAGCTTAATTCTCTATTACAAGCAAATCGGAGATTCATAATTGTTTTGATCAAGAAGTCATAAGGTGCACACAATTTGAGAATACTTAAATTCTCTGGTATGCTCGCAAGACAAAAATATCATGAATATATTTTTGGCACGCTCGGTAGGACCCATTGAGGATGCCTGCAAGAACTAGAACTAATTTAGGAAAAGAAATTGAATCTGAGTCTCAGGACTTGGGAATGCTTGCTGCCGCAACATGGATTTCAGCTTTAATGGAACAAACTCAGCAAAGGAAACTTCCTCAAAAGGTAGAAGTAGAAGAAACTACACAGGCTTCTCCTATGATCGTGCTTTCCTCAAGAAGTGAGCAATTTTATGCTAGGCTAATGGTCATTATAAGGAGTTCTATGGAGGAAACCTTTGGAAAACTAGCCCAAGAAATTGTCGCTTTTGTGAACGATGCTAATAAAGATCTAACTAAGTGAGTTGTGGATGCAACTAAGACTATGGAAACTACCAGCAAGGCAATTGCTCTAGCGAATGTAGAAGAGATTAAATCCTCGAGGAGCAAATATGCATCTAAGGAACTCGGGGGGCAGAGGGAAGTCCCTCATATTAGTATTGGTACTTGGGAAACATATCAACCACCCCATAAGAGGGAGGAAATCCACATTACCCCAAGAGGTAATCCTTGTGGAGGCCGTTAGGGGGAAGGTCATTTCCTTCACCACAACCTATGCCCATTAATGTTGAAACCGTAAGGGAAGTGGTGCAGGAGTTGCACGAACCTGGTCTACGATAAATAGGACGTCCAGAGTTTCATAAACCATATCATGATTTTGTTGATAGGGAAAATCCTTACCCTATGGGGTATGAAATTCCTGATTTATCCTTATTTACAGGAGAGGATAGGCAATCAACCATTGAGCACATTGCCAAATTTACTATTCAGTATGGTGAATTGGTAAATTATGAAAATTTTAACTAGTTTAAGTTACGATTATTGCCTAACTCTTTGACAGGGGCAGCTTTTACGTGGTTCTCAACTTTGCCCAGGAATTTGATATGTACGTGGCAGGAAATGGAAAGACAGTTTCACACTCAATTTTTCATAACTGAGCTAAAAGTTTGTGTGGCAGAGTTATCTAGGCTGACATAAAGACCTGGGAAATCTGCTGATTTTTTCATTGCAAGGTTCAAAAAACTAAGAAACTAGTGCAAGATTTTCCTACCAGGAATAGAGTTTATGAAAATGGCTCAATGTAAGCTTGACATTAAGCTAAGAAAGAAATTCCAGGGAATGGAATTTCATGATTTTTATGAAATGGCAGCCAAGGTGTCAAAGTATGAAGAGCTGCTAAAGGAGGAGAATTATAGAAGAATGACAGCCATGGGAACTTATTATCAAGAAGTCAACCAGGATGTGGCTGTGACTGATTTAATATCCATTGGCGCTTATATTTGCCCACTATTAATGAAGCAAATAGAGGAGAAGAAAAAGTCTCAACCTCACAACAATCAGTATTCATTTGATATGGGGAAAACTGAGGAGATTTTGATTTTCTTCTTAAACAAAAGTTTATCAAGTTACCGACCGATCACATCATTCCTAGCAAGGATGAACTCAAGGGGAAGTTAAACTATAAGTATCATCATTCCTGGACTCATTCAACTAATGCATGTTGGGGTTTTGGAAATGTAATACAAGATCGCATTGATAAGGAAATTATGAAGTTCCCTGAAAGATTAGAAGTAATGATGGTAGAGAAAGACCCTTTTCCCTAGTGGCAACAGTGAATGCTATGTCTATAGATCTCAGAAAGGTGTTGAATAAGAAAAAGGTTGACATAAAAGAAAAGGCTCCCCCTAGAACTTTCCTCAGGCCTCGATGGATGCCAAGGAAAGTTGGTAAAAGACCTGAAGACAAGATTAGGCGATTAGAAGGCTAGTTGAGAGATCTCAGGTTGGAGGTAGAAAGGAAGAAGGAAGACATTGAGATTTACGAAAAGAGGTTAAAGCCAATGATGAGAAAGTACAAGAACTATAGAAAATATAAGTCAAGATTTCATGCCAACTGGTGTATGCCATCCTCACTTCATCAATTTCTCTTATTTTGGAAAGGAGATGATGTGGAAGCAATATGGGTAGATAATAAGCCTTTTAGTGCTCAAGTAGATGCAGCTGAGCAGTATATTATGATGTTGATCTAGGTCCTATCAAATTTATAGGATAAAATAAAAAGGGAAATCCTAAAGCAGTGGTAGCAACAGGCACTAGCAACAGGTTGTAAAAGGCTATAGTTATAGAAAAATTAATGGAGATCATATCATATAAAAGGCTGCTTTCAAGGGTGACTATGGAGGAAATCCATGATTGATTGCACTATTAAAGAAAGGGCGGTTGCTGCTACTGCCATTTTTAAAGCAGCATTGCATAAGGTGGAGGAATAGGTCTTTAATGAGGAGATAGATGTTTATGGTATAGAAGCCATCCTAGAAGAGGAGCCGCTTGAAGATGTAGATGAAGCACAATGGGAAGATCTTGAAGCGGAGCCATCTAGGCTAGAGGAAGTGAGAGCTGGGGTGTAGGATCCCCTTGAGGAAGTTAACCTTGGGACATCTGAGGAAAGGAAAATAACTTATGTGAGCAGTAGTTTGAATCCAAAATTGAAGGTAAATGTAATAAAGCTACTACATGAGTTCAAGGATTGCTTTGCATGGAATTACAAAAAGATATACTTAGTTTAAGCCGTGATCTGGTGGAGCATCGACTACTGATCAAAACTGGTTTCAAACCTATCCATCAAGCACCAAGAAGAATGTCTAAGGAAGCAATGTCACACCTTACCCCTATTATAAGGTATGACATGCTCCCGGAATATGCTTAACAGATTCTACTCCGATACCAAAATCTACTAAACATATTACAAAGGATAGTAAAAACAAAATCACGTGACCAGGTGAATAGTGACTTATGAATAGTATTTGGTGAATAGTACTCTTCAGTATAGTACTCGTAACAAAACATAAATTAATTGTATAATGATAAAAATAAATCGACATTCCATAACTTTTATAAATTTAAAAGACTCCAAACAATAAAAACATTTATCAAAAGCAACGATATAGAAATTTTGATCATGTTTTCAGTCGTGAAAATGAGAGAATTTTAAATTTTTACCGTCACTTAAATAAAAGCTATCAAAATGAAAATTCATGAAATTTAACCAAATTCATGCATAAGTAAATAGTTTTAAGGTAACGAACAAATTAAAAATCCAAACTCATTTATGTATATGCATACATTACATAAATATGTTAAATATGTAAACAATGTACTTTATCTCTGAGTATTTTACGTAGTTGCATACTTACATTGTATTAAATATGATCACACATATTAAAATAGCTACCTAAGCATTTTCTTGTATAGCTTCAACTTGCCAGGTGCAAATCTCGCCTAATCTTTATTTCTTTCATTGCTATGATCTGCATTCATAAAAAGGAACACTGAGTATATGTTACATCCGTGTTTGACCCCCTAGGAGTTTTAGTATTTCTGAGTATGCGTGATTGGATGTATACGTGTATGTATACATGATTACTTGCGTATGTGCAGTGTATGTATGCTTGTATATGCATCGTGATGACGTATTCTGCTGTGTGTTTGTATATATGCTAGGTATGTGCATGATGGCATGCATGTTTGGATTGTGTAGGAGGCATTTCAGGTGGATGGGAAGGGCGCTTGAGTGTGAGAAGAGGAGTTTGGAGACTGGTACGGGTGTACGGAAGGCTGTACGGCCGTACGAGACAGGGCAGATGAGGGGGCTAGGGCTCCTGGAGGTCTTACGGGCGTACCAGAGGGTTGTATGGCCGTACGTCAACTCGTAGGAATTCAGGTTTGTCAGGTGAGTAGTAGTTGTACGGGCGTACCAAAGGGGTGGTATGGCCGTACCGTAACTCACAGGAGTTGGATTTATCAGGCTTTTTAAGTTGGTGCGGGTGTACGGGTGGTGGTACGGTCGTACGTGACTTAAATTAGGCTTTTTAAACAGATAAACATAAGCCTTTTCTTATGTTTCCTTCACCTTAAACCCTTTTAAACGTCCCTAAACCCTAAAAACCCACCGGAGGGGAGTTCCTAAGCACCGAGATAGGGCGAGAGCATGGAGCTAAGGCTAGAGCTGGTTAGCGACGAGATCGAGGGTGAGAGCTAGCAGTCTTCTTTCTCTAGGTTTGTGCTAGTCTGTGCTAGATGCTTATTGCCTGCGCTAGGTATTTGTGCCTATATACTTTCTTTCCTT